>VDFB02345995.1:0-26473 GCA_007258455.2 Sequoia sempervirens | reverse complement strand
AATTCAAGTTCAAGCTAACAAGGTTGCACTTGAGGTGGCTCACCTCTAGGTGCTTTTGGATCATTGGGGAAATGCCCAGTGTACTGTTGCTTGGGTGCCCACTTCGCCCACTTCCTCTCATGGTAGGTCACCCTCTCGGGAATAGCAGCAAAGTGGCTCTACTCGCCCCTGCTCTCAGCCTCCTCTTCAGCATGGTTCCCGCCCTCCTTAGTGGACTCGTTCTCCTCCTCCGTGGGCTAGCCAAGGGTGGCCCTCTGGAGGAGTAGCGATGGCGGTTCCGGGTGGCCCTCTGATGATACTCTTGCTACTAGCTCTGGTTGGCCAAACTCTAGTAAATGTTTTCTACGTCTGTTGCTTGCAATCTCGCCTCGACGCGAGGATAACGATAAATATACAAAGAAAGATGTTGATGATGGATGGGGTCCTCCTCCTAATGTCACTCCAAACCCCACTAATATATAGGGGAAACACATGGATGACGGAGACCCTCCTAGCTCTGTTGGCACTGCTCTTGATGGTCATTTTATTTTATATGTTTGTAATGTTTATGGACTTTTGGGCTAGGCCCAAGTGAATCTAGATTTTGGTTTTCTAAGCTCTGCCCATGTGACTCTCGGGCTGTGTCTTCTTACCACCTGCCCGTTTTTTGTGAATATGTAGCTTTATCTTTATTAATAATATAGATAGTTGCCTATTCATCAAAAATATATATTAAACTTTCACATTCACTTTACACATTAAATTAATTTTTAAAATTTAGAATCCTTGCACAAAGACCTTTGTAGGGTTTAGAAAACAAATAATGGAACGTCATTTCTATAAACATGTTAAGGACTTTCAAATTCATATAAGTTTCTATAAGGATTGTAAATTGTAAAAAAAAAATTTAACATGAAATCTTGACATATACTACAATAGAAAAAAAAAGTATGTTCTATGTAAGGTGCGCTCTCTCGTATTTCCTATTTGTTATCATTTTAAAGCAAGAACAAATATAATTGTTTTTTAAGTTATAACTATTTTTTAAGTGATATATTTGGAAATTGCGACTTAATGATTTGGTATATAATTTTTTTTATTATTACAATAGTTGAAATTTGGTATGTTGAAGTAAATTAACAATAGAAAGATAAACTTGTGTCATTTAAGGAATTATTTTCAAACAATGAATACTGTAGAGGGTAAAGAGAGGTAATATAATAATATAGTAGTGTTTGATTTATCTTTTTCTATGTACAATATATTCATATCTTTTTTATTCACAAGATTATTATATAGTGTAAGTGAAGAGCATACTCAAACATGAATGAGAGAAAAATATAAAAAAAAGTCAAATAATTGATGCAAACCATTGCCCACACAGTCTCAACTCTTATTTATAGGAAAAAAAAGGAGATGATGGAGCCTTGTTGATCACAGAGCAATTCAATTCACACTGAATACAAAAACCAAGTGAACCCTTATAGTCTAATAGGAAGTTCAGTTTCAAATTTAAAGAAACAACAACAGACAAAAAACTTCAATCATTCACAAATGATACCAGGAAGAACAAACTGTGATTATATTGTATTCAATCTCCAATGAACATTCACAATTATAGAGAGGCGCTTTGTTGTACATCCTACATGGCCTTCAACCATTCGACTTGACCCCCTTTGCCACTGTTCAATCTTCAAAGTCGGCCAATCACCATTGACATTCCAGAACAACTTCCCTTCTATAGTTGGTCACCTTCTATCATGATCTGTGCTTTTCACTTTCAACACCCAACCTCATTTCTAGCGGCCTGTACTTCTTCAAATACTCGTTCCTTCCAAATTGTTGACAACCAACCTCTATGCTAACTACCGACAACCAACATCAAAGCTAATTATCGATGTGTTAGAGAGATTTGACCACAAAGTGTTTTTGACCACATAGTGTTACAAAACATTATAAAACAAACACACTAACACAAAATTGAACTAATCAAACTAAAAGGAAGAACAAAACAAAATGGAGATGCTAGATGTGAGAGATGCCCTACATTAGACTCCCCAAGTAGAAAAGATTCATGAGCTCTTGCTCATGAGGTCTGCAACTAAATGACCCCTCTGATTGATCTCATCCTCTGTGAGCCAGGAAGGATCTTCAATGGGACGATTACTCCACTTAACAAGATACTTAAAGTACTCATGCTTACGGGTCTTCTTTAGTAACTTCTTGTCCAAAATGCATTCTAGCTACTGTGGAGCAGAGACTGTTCCAAATTGTTCTTCAAGAGATGAAATTTTTGCTTCAGTTCCATCCGCTTCTGTATCCCCCTTATATGGATACAAATCTACCATGTTGAAAATAGGAGATATATTCAAATTTGTAGGCAAGGAAATCTCATATGCATTAGTAGAGAACTTCCTAAGTATTTGGCAGAGGCCAATCTTCTTCATCTTGAGTTTATTGTATGTTCCAATAGGAAATCTCTCCTTCTAAAGGTGAGCCAATACAAAGTCTCCAATCTGAAACTGCAATCGCCTCCACTTTTGATTAGCATATTTCTTGTATTGCAGATTGCTAGATTTTATGTTTTATTTCACCCTTTCTTGAATGTCATGAATGACTTGAGCAAAATCCTCTCCATCTACACTCCTCTTCTCCATTCCAACAAAATCTCTAAGTTCAAACTGGTGCAGGGGCACCTAGTCTACATTTTGTAAATAGGGTCCAATGTTAGGATTTTTGGTGTTTTGAGTCATTTTTTATGTAATAAGATCTATTTAGACCATATCTAATGTTTTGAGTTTCATGGGGTTAGTTATAGACAAAGTTGTCATTTTGTTGCAAATGTTGCAGAAGTGCAATGCAATTTTGCATTTTGGCTTGTATATGGTAGTTGAATGGTCATCCATTTGAAAGGTAGTTTAGGACCATTGATTTTTGGTTGAACATGTTTAAATATGCCTTAAAAGGCTAAAGGAAAACTTTTGTAAATAGTTTTGTAATCAAACAATAAAGAAACTTTTGTTTTTTTGCAATTTCTTGAGTAAATTTGTTGCTATAGAACTTTGTACGGCTATGTATTGTGTGTTAATGATCTGAAGTGCATTGGAATCGATGGAGGGGTGAATTAACTGTGTTTTTCTTTTGATTTGATCTGATTTCATAAAGTTTTAAGGGATTTAGAGCCAAATTGGTAAAATCAGTTAGGAAACCCTAAGATACAAGGGTTTGATTGAAAAAATGCAATATTGAACCATTCCACTAGTGGAAATTGTTGCAAATCGATGGAATGGAATTAGTTAGGTTGCTTTACATGTGTGTAGGGTTTGTAGATGTAGGGTATGGAGGTACGGTAGTGTTTGATCGATCCCTAGCCTAATATCTCAATGTATTAGGCTTAGGAGTGTAGGTTAGAAGTAGGGTTTTGATATTAGATGAACTTGTGAATGTTCCAATTGATGAAATCTGTATTTTAGACCCCATATGATCTGGTTGAAGTCCTGGAATGGAAGTTTGTGTTTGGAAGAGAATTTTCCTTGAAGTTGTTTTGTAAGACAAGGCTAATCTGACCTAGTTCCAACACAGCAGTCAATTTTAGAGGGTGTTGTTACAAAACAAGTATATCCCCAAAATTGATATGCTGCAAAATGGCATAAAGGGTATAAGAAATGGTGATTCATTTGTGGGTTTGAAAACTTCTTTGAAAGATATGATCAAAATTCACTATTTGGAGTGCTACAAGGAAGTTTGAAGGAATTGTGAACAAAACATCAAGTTAGAGTTTTCCAAGTTGAAAGATCGTTCAAGTTTGATTGTTTTGAAGACCTCCACCCTACTCTGCATCACAAACACACCTCGTGGGTGCATGCCATACATCACATAGAAAGGGTTGAAACATGTACTTTTATTTGGAGAATCATTATAGGAAAAATCAGTATGTGCCAACATTAAATCCCAATTCTCAGGTGAACCGCCAACAAGACACCTTAACAAATTACCAAGGCTTCTATTCACAACCTCAGTTTGACCATCCGTAGGGTACTCCAAAAATGACCCATAAACTTAGTGTCCCTATCAGAGATTATGCTTCTTGGAATACCATACAACCTTACAACTTCTTTAAAGAAAAAATTAGCAATGTTAGTGGCATCACTAGTCTTCTTACAAGGTATGAAATGCACCATTTTCAAAAATCTATCTAACACAACAAAGATTGAATCATTTCCCTTTGGGTACGAGGCAAACCCAAAATAAAATCCATATTGAGTCCCAAGGCCTGGTTGGAATTGGTAATGGTTGATGAAGCCGAACATTTTGACTTCTTCCTTTAGCATGTTGACAAATTTTGCACCTTTCCCCATACCTCTTCACATCTGCTTGCATCTTTGGCCAATAATAATGTGTGCTCAATTGTAGATAAGTCTTATCCTATCCAAAGTGACCAACAAGACTACCACAATGCTTTTCCTGCAACAAATTATCTCTCATGGAGCCTCTAGGGATACACAACTTGTTCCCCTTGAACAACAAACCTTCTTGAATCATGTAATCCATCCATGACTTTGTTTCTGCAAAAAGGATCATGGTAGGCTGCAAATGCCTCTTTAAAATCTACATCATTTGCATACAATTCCTTCAAACTTCCAAACCCTGCACTGTTAGTTTGTATTTCACATAACAACAAATTATTCCTACTTAGAGCATCAACAACTTTATTCATTTGGCCAACCTTATGTTTCAAAATAAAATTAAAACTCTGAAGATGCTCAACCCACTTGGCATGTCTTTGATTCAACTTGTGTTGGTTATTGATAAAATGTAAAGCATGGTTATCCATGTATACACTAAATTTTTTAGGCAACAAATAATGTCTCCATTTTCTAAAGCTTGAACCAAAGAATAGAATTCCAAATCATAAGAAGAATACTTCATTTTTACATCATTGAGTTTCTCACTAAAGAATGCTACTGGTCTACCTTCTTGACTTAGGACTACCCCAATAGCCAACCCACTAGCATCACATTCCACTTGAAACACCTTGTCAAAATCAGGCAAAGTAAGAATGAGCTGCTCACTTACCACCTTCTTAAAAAATTAGAAATTTTCTTTAGCCTCCTTACTTGAAAAAATTGGTCTTTTATTCCCCTTAATAGTCTCTAGTATAGGCACCATCACATGACTGAAATTTGTTATAAACTTTCTATAAAAACTAGAAAGACCATGAAAACTCCTTACCTTCATTACACTTCTTGGTGTTGGCCAATCAAGTATGGCCTGAACCTTCTCCTTATCCATCTTTAGCCCATCTTTGGACACCACAAAGCCCAAGTAAATTAGTTCAGCCTGCATAAACACACTTTTTCAAATTGATCAGCAATTTCTCTTCATGTATCCTCCTCAAAATCTGCCTCAAATGTTCTATATGCTCCTCTTTGGACCTACCAAACACCAAAATGTCATCCAAATATACAATCACAAATTTACCAAGGAATGGTTTCAAAACCTCATTTATTAGTCTCATAAAAGTACTAGGGGCATTGGACAATCCAAAAGGCATAACTAGCCACTCATACAACCCATCACTAGTCTTAAAGGTTGTCTTCCATTCATCCCCCAGTCTGATTCTTATTTGGTGATAGCCACTTTTCAAATCTATCTTGGAAAAATACATAGATCCACTCAAACAATTCATTAGATCCCCTATCCTAGGTATAGGAAACCTATATCTTATAGTAATCTTATTAATAGCCCTTGAGTCAGTACACATATGCTATTCCCCTCCTTTCTTTGGAACAAGTATTGTGGGAACAACACATTGACTTAGCCTTTCCCTTATCAAACCCTTCTTCAAGAGGTCCTCCACTTGTTTCTTTATCACCTCATTTTCCATAGGTGTTAACCTATAGGCAGCCTTATTTGGAAGGCTAGCTCCTGGAATCAAATCCATATGATAGCTAATGCTTCTCATAGGAGGCAATTCATTAGGCAAATCAGTTGCAACAATATCCATATTCTCATTCAAAATATCTTGTACTTCAATAGGAAAATCATCAAGTCTTGTAGAAGTCATTACACATCAAGGTTTGAGAACCAAAGCAAACCCTACTTCCTCTTCTTTCAAATCATGAAGAAATTTCTTACCACTTACCACCATTACCTTACTATTGTTGCTACTGTTGGTGTCATCTTCTTTCTCTCTTATGGGAAGCAATGTATGCTTCTCTCCATCCTTTTCAATGGTATATGTATTCTCTCATCCATCATGCACCGTTTCCTATCAAATTTCCATGGTCTTCCAAGCAAAACGTGGCACACATCCATAGGCATTACATCACATAAAACACTATATTTATAGCTCCCAATCTGAAAATCAACATAGGTCTACTCACCAACCAATATTTGATGACCTTTTTGTAACCAAGACACCTTGTATGGAGAGGGGTGTTTAATCCTTTTCAGATTTAACTTTTCTACCATCTCAGTTGCAACAATATTATATGTACTACCACTATCTATAATGAGTTTACAACATTTACCTTGCGACTTACATTTGGTTTTGAACAATGCTCTCATTTGAATTGGCTCTTGACTTTCTTTTTGTGGCTTCAACAACACCCTCTTGAGCAATAAGGAATCACATGATTATGGTTCATCCTTGTGGTGTACTGGTGACCCCACACTCTCTTGATCAACATGTACAATCTGATTACTCCTCTCAAATTTTGAGTGTCCTCCTTGAGATGGTTCAAAGCATTCCCAACTCTTGTGCCCATATTGGTTGCACTTAAAACATTTTCCAACAAATCCTCTACCTTTACCTTGTGAGCCACCCCTTCCATAGGACCTTCCCCCTTTGCCTTGATAATCACCCCTATCATTATTGGCTATCCCACTTGAACTTCCAACCTCTTCTCCTTGATGATGTTGCTGCCCCCTTCCTCTACAACATCTTCCTCTCCTCTTCTCTTGTTGACTTTGCTTCCTTTGCATCTTCTCCTCTGCCCTTAGGGCAAGTTGATAAGCCTCTTCTAGGCTTCTAGGGGACATAAAACTTATTTCATCTTGTAAACTATACTTGAGACCATTCACATATCAGGATATTTTCTCCACATCTTCCTCACCATGCCCTGATCTGATTACCAACTTGTAGAATTCCTCTATATAGTCTTTCACTGAAATATCTTTCTGTTTCAAATTTTGAAATCTTTAAAAGAGATTAATTTGATAATCACTTGGAAGAAATTTGGCCTTCAACTTGGCCACCATTCGATCCCAAGAGTTGATCTTCTCCTTATTCTTCCTTCTCTCAATTTGGACAAAGTCCCACCACATGGCAGCATGGCCCTTCAATCTGGTGTAGAAAAACTTCTCTCCTTTCCTCTGCCACACCCTCGTATTCAAAATACTTATCCAAGTCGTTGGTTCAATCAATCAAATCTTCACCATTGAGGCTTCCTACATAAGTTGGCACCTCTACTTTGGGTTTAGAACCCACATTCATGGTTTTCAGATCCTTCTTGTTGCTCCCTTTGTCCTTCCTCATTCTCTTCTCTGTGTTGTTCTTCCTCATCATCACTTGCACCCTCATCAAGGGTCCCTCTTCTCTATGCCATCTCTAAGGCTTCCATTCTTGCAATCAAATGTTGCATCATCTCAGGAAATCCCTCACCATAGTCTCTTCCGCCTTTGCCTCAGGCTCCTCCTCTGCCCATTCTCCTTGGAGGCATTCTGACTACTCACCAACGCCCAATCACTTCAGGTTTTGATACCAAATGATGGAGCCTTGTTGATCACAGAGCAATTCAATTCATAGTGAATACAAAAACCAAGCAAACCCTTATAGTCTAATAGGAAGTTAGTTTCAGATTTAAAGAAACAATAACAAACAAAAAACTTGAATTATTCACAAATGATGCTAGGAAGAACAAACTGTGATTATATTGTATTCAATCTCCAATGAACATTCACAATTATAGAGAGGCTCTTCATTGTACATCCTACATGGACTTCAATCATTCAACCTGACCCCCTTTGGCACTGTCTGATTTTCAAAGTTGGCCAATCACCACTAACATTCCAGAACGCCTTCCCTTCTACCGTTGGTCGCCTTCTATCATGATTTGTACTTTTCAATTTCAGCACTCAACCCCGTTTCTAGCGGCCTCTACTTCAAATACTCGTTCCTTCCAAGCTGTTGACAAACAACCTCTATGCTAACTGCCAACAACCAACATCAAAGCTAACTGTCGATGTGTTAGAGAGATTCAACCACAAAGTGTTACAAAACATTATAAAACAAACACACTAACACAAAATTGAACTAATCAAACTAAAAGGAAGAACAAAACAAAATGGAGATGCTAGATGTGACCGATGCCCTGCATCAGGAGAGATCTATGATGTGGAACAAAGATGCTAAATCAATGATCAAGATTAAAAGTAACACAAAGTGGTATACAAGATGCTAACAACAATAGTAAGATGTACGATGATAGTAGGAAACTAGGTCCACTATGTATTGCGTTCATTATGGTCATCATGTGTCCTTGTAGCACTAACAACACACATTAGTGGTCATCATCAAATAAGATGTCATCCTAAATTACATTGCACTCATGTCACCTTGTCATAATAAATTATTTGGTTTTTGTAATGTAAAAAATTGCACTTACAATTTCAGGCTATGTTTTTGTGTCTGCTTTTGTGTCAATTCCCTTAGTATTTTTGCAGGATCATTCTAGCCCTTACATTAGCCTCTTTCCTTTTCAAGGTGCTTAGTTCTTATTTCTGGTGGTCACTTTTTATTGTCATATTTATTTTCTATCCTCTCATCATTTTTGGCACAAATTATCTAAACACTAGTGTATCGCACAAACATCCCTATGTGGCACTAGCATATTGCGACAATTTTTTGTTTGGTCGTCATTTTCATGCGCTTTTGCACTTTTCACCTTCCCAAGTCATAAGAAATGGCTCAAAATGAATCTAGACTATGCTTCAAGCTCTTTTGCTTGCCTCCTCTCTTTTTGGATGAATCTTTTCATTTTGGTCTCTCTTGCACTCTCAAGCTCTCACACAACTTTCTTGCATTCTACAACTCTTTACAATGTTTTTTTAGCATTCTCTTTCATCTCTCTTATCCTCTTGGATTCCTCAAGCCTCTACAAGTAACATTGATCTTGTTTTTCATTTCTATTGGAAGTATTTCTTGTTGATGTTCCTTTGAACACCTTTGAATCCTCACATCCCTTTCTTCTCCATTCTAGTTTGTCACTATTATTATTTTTCAATGCACTTAGAGTATGAACACAAACTATTTTCTATTTATCCTACTAGCTACTATGGAGTTAAGAGATATTGAAGAAGGGATTTGACTAAAGCAAATTTCCAAACAACCCCCAACAATTTTTTTTGATTCATTGTAGCTATAGGGTTCTTTGAGGAAAGGGTATCCAATATTCTTTCAATTTGGTGATCTTTCTTCCTTTTCATTTTATTCTCATTTTTTAAATTTATTTATGTTAGATTAAGTTATTCTCTTTTTGTTGCACTACTTTTATCATCGATTATTAGTCATACTTTCTAGCTTTCCTTCATTGTTCTTACAGGTCACATTATTTTGGGAAAATATATGCTTTTTTAGTTTTCTATTTGTATCAGATGATAGCATCCTATCCATACTTTCTAGCTTTCCTTCATTGTTCTTACAGGTCACATTATTCTGGGAAAATCTATGTTTTTTTAGTTTTCTATTTGTATCAGATGATAGCATCCTATCCAATCGCTTCCTATGCTCAACTCTAGGTTCCTCATTTTCCCCTCTTTTCAATTATGTATTTTTTTTTAAGAAAATAGTATTTTATCAACATTTTTCTATTGTCTTAGTTTAAAAAAATTATTTCCCTTGACGTATTTATAGGATTGTGTACAATTATTCTATTAAATAGTAGTAAGCTAGTGCAATCTTGATGTAAAAGGTAGGGAAAGTAATTTGGCTAATACATCTTATAGCTAAATTGTCAATTTTCTTCTTTTACAATTTTATCTTGAGTTTTCTCAATTATAACCCTTGGTCCCCAATCAAAGTCTAGAAAATAAAACTCCACCATTGACATACTAAAGTTTTTTGGATTCTAGAAGATACTCTGTCATGCAATCCAACACTTCATTGGTAAACTCAAAATTTATTAATAAATATTTCATATTATCGTCAAGGATGGCTCTAAAGCCATCAACATGGTTCTAGAAAGGGCAATGTTAAAGAATATATTGTTAATTGCCCCAATGGAGAAAATCTTAATGATTCTTGACATATCTTCTTTGAACCACCAATTGCTAGTCATTGTTCTAATAATTACATCAAACAAGAATATATGTTTTACATTAATGGTAATTGGTGCTTCATTAGATCTAAAGCTTCTATAATGACCTTGGATATAAAAAAAATCAGCAACTTTTTTATTGCATTTTATTCTCTCTAGCCAACTATTCACATGTACCAAAATTTCACTAATAAAGGGATATTATTGTAGAGGAGGAAATTCGCTACCCTCAAGAAGGCAAGATCTTGAGGAGCAAATGGTATCTTCACTACCTTAGTTGACATAGCTCATGTGAATTGGAAATGGAGAAATGGGAATTTAATAGAGTATATAAATTATCTGGACCTTTTGGACATCATAAACCGAAAGTGCGGGACACAAAGATCTTCCAGACAACTCGACAAGCTCTTTGTCCAAGATGACAACATGATTGTTGGACAATAATGTGTCGTGTTAGTGTCTCATATGGACAGAAAACAAAGTTATCACCAAGAAACGTAAAGTGTTGTGCTTAGGTTTACATATGTGAAAGGGACTGTAGGATACAATTATACAAAATTAAAGGTATTGAAAGTAAATGTGCTAAATAGAAATAAAAACAAAAATAAGGAGAGGTTGATATATGATTGAAAGAGTCTTTGATGGTGTTCAAGTTTGCTTCAAAAAGTCCTTTCACCTACACCTACACACATAAGACCAAAGAGAAATTTTTGGGTAGTTATTTAGGAGTTTGCCTCAGTCAAACCCCCATATTGGTGTTTCCACCTCCACAAATAGCCTTAGACAAGATAATAATAATAGATATGAAAAGATAAAGAAAACCATATGTTAATTAGAGACGAAGATAAAATACTCAAGATAGGTTCTTGAAGAGCAACCACCAAAAGTAAGGCTTGCTGATGCAGCAAAGGAGCAACAAGAACCTCCAAGATGATAGTGGTTCTCTTGTAAGATGAACTCGTGCTACAACAATGGAGCTTCCTCTAAAAGTTGTGGACGATCTCTTTGCAAGATGTGTGTGCATAAAGATGGAGAAAATTGTGAAGTGTTGAATGGTGAAGAAGAAAGAGTATGTGTTTTTTCCAAAAGAACTAGAGAGAAAGAATGAAGAAGCGATGCATGAAGAATGAAAATTCCATCTCTTCCTTGTAAAAGAGAGGGACTTTTTGGTTCAAACAGTTAGCCTAAGCGATTCTCAACGCAGTTGTAGGTTGGCAGAGGTGTTATATTGGCAAAACATGGTAGGTGTAATGTCTCAACAACCACCTTAGTCATGGATTTTTGTGGGGCACTAGCATGGCTCATGGACGTCTTCGCAGTGTGCATTGGTCAGCGGAAAAATAGGACAACAATCAAGTAATTGGGCATGTTAGATGGTGAGAAATGGTTTTGACGGAGAGCATAATTATCTTAGTTTATTTAAAGAGGAAAGCACATGTAGTGTGAAATTGTGTAAGATCCAATTTACAAAATTACATTTTGCCCCCACTTTAGTGAGCATATGTGTTCAAGAGGAAATGTGAACTAAAGTAAAGAGGGAGAGTGTTTTAACCAGGATGTGAAGGGAAAGCAAATTCTTCTATCCACACGAAGTTTCCCCCAAGGAAGCGACACGAATTGATCCTATATAGAATGATTAAGCTATATCGCCACAAACATGTTAGTTACAGACAAACATGTTAGGTGAAAAGCAAAAATTTAGACATCAAAGATTGTATAGACACAAGACAGTATTAATATATATGGGCAGCAAGTTGTGTTATGCTAGGGACCATACAAAAATCCAATTGGCCTATGAGTGCTACAAACTGTTGTACAACAACCACAAAAAAGAGATAGATATCCATAAAGATAAGGTCTAGTGAGTTGCCCCCATGCTAGACAATGAATAAGAGAACTGAATGTAGACATATTTTGAAAAGAGACATGGGATAAGAGATTTGTAGCATGAATGTGATAGTCCCTGCCCTTCCCTGTGTTACACAAAGGAACACAAGTTATTCGGGCTTCTATCATAAGAGAGACATGAAAGAGAGACAAGGGGATTTGAATATTCATAGTCAGTATGATTCATATCAGAAACATCTCTATATAACTATGTATGAATCATCATCATGTCCCCAAATATCTCAAATCATGAAGAAGAAGCACATGAAGACAGTGAAAATAAAAATTTGGGTCAACATGGAAGATGGCCTAAATGCCCCAACGCTTTGCATCATCCCCAAATGTTGAAAATCAAAGCAGACAAAGAGAAGATTGATGAAACAATAAAATAAGTGCACAACAGATTATCTACCCTATATCCAAGTACCTATGAGAGTATCTTGGGTCCTCCAAGAGAGACCGCAACATATAAAAACAAATACGGGGGAACACAGACAAGCAAGCAAACTCTAATCAATTATGTCCAACAAGTCATCTTCCTCCCAATCTAGATCATAAGGGAAGGGAGGACGAGCTTGCAAAGGAACAACATCTAGGGCAATACCAGGCATCTCACCTACAACAAGGGCTAGATATGCGGTTGCTTCAATATCCCCCATCTACTAGTTCATGCGAGTCGAGTGTTAGTGACTTTGTAAAAGTAGTTGAAAAAGTTGAAATCCTCCAAAGAGTGAAACATACACTTCTTTAGAGAGGAGTTTGGTGACTTGACTGTAGGCTATGAAAGAGTAGGAGGTTGATGCAAATTTTCAAAAGAGGAGCAGTGACAAATTTCGGTGAAGAAGGGATATCCTCAATGATAAAGACATAAGAAGAAAGAGAAGAAGAGAAGATTTCTTGTGGCAGGATTTAGGGATAGGGTCCTGCTCAAGCTTACACTTGGATGACAGGTTAGAGTGTTGAGATGTGGGAGAAGTAGACATGGCCACAGTAGACATGACCATTGTATGGGGCATATCTATGGATTGTGCAAGTCAAGGAACATTACACAAAGAAGTGATGAGAGGTGTTGACGTGGTTTTTGCGACCGCCCCAACACAGAATAAAGTTTCCCAACGGATACCCTATCCTCTCTTGAACAAAGTTTCTTGCATGCTAAGATTGCGAGATAGATCATACATTTAACTCCAAGGTTCCTTAAGTGCGAATAGTCTCAGTTGGCTTGATGTGATTTTGCTGGTATTTCAAGGGGACTTACACAATTGTTCGACAGTTGACAGCAGACAGCGGACTAAGGGCTTTCATGTAATTCGAATGATTTGGCAAGTGAGAAAAAGTTTCCTAATTCTGACCAGAAATGAACTGAATTTAAATGAGTGTAGGGCCTAAGAAGTTTATGTTCTACTCTAAGGCGTGAGACATGGCGATCAATTCTTACAAACTTCAACTGAGCCCTACTTTGCCTCGCTTCAGACAACTTCCACAAAACCGATGCAATCTTCAGAGGAGTGACGAAAGGTGTTCAAATTATAACTCAACATGCAAGCACCATCAAGACGATGCATACGAACACGTGAGTCACAATCGAAGTTAAGTTTGAAAAGTAATCCAGTTGACCACGCAGGGCGAACCCACCGTCAGCGAGCCCGCTAGTGGTATGGACAAGCGAAGCCTTGTTCAAATCGAGCACCACATTCCACATTTACTAAGTACTTGCATGAAATGAAATCTACTTTATTTTAAGCTACTTCAAGATGCTACGTGAATTGGAAGGACGAAGAAGCCTCAACAACTACTCATAACAAAAAAGAAATCACCATCAATGAAAATTCTTTTATTATGAAATTATTCATGACAACTTCTTACAAAGTATTCAATGGGAAGACTTTCCTTCCTCTTCAATCTAAACTATACTATCAAACTATTCTACTTTCTACTCTATCAATTTCTCTCTACTCCTTCTTTGCTATCCTAACTCTGATCTAATTCTAATTTCTAATTTCTAATGAATTACAAATGAGGGGGGACTCCCCCTTTTATAGATGGCCAAGTCCAACGGACGGCTTAGATTACAATCGGCTGGATGGCCCAAATTGTGCCACCTCAGCCCTAAACAAGATTCACCCTAAAAACCGCCATAATGGAGAATGGGGCAATAAATGAGCCATTAATGTCCACCATCCTTCTAGAAGATTCTCGTTTGTAGACGCGTTCACACTGTTCTTGATCTTCTTTCTTGACGTTGTTCTTCAACTTCTTCTTTGTCACTTGAGTTATACTAAGTCCCAACACTTAGCCATTTTTCACAACTTTTCTTCCTTCGAGGTTGAAATGTATTTGTGGAGTACTTGCTTCATCTCTGCTTGGTCCTGGCGTTTCTCCTGCAAAACAAGCAAGGATTAGAGCATTAGAATACTTCATAATATAAATTCAACTTACTTACCATGATTTTCACGCTCTAACTTCCAAGCGTTCATCGCCTTCACTAGCCAACTTCACGTTCAAATTCTTCATGCCTTAGCCAAATTTCATCATCCTCATGGGCGTATTAAGAGATGCACTTTAAGATCATCTTTTGAAGGCGTTAACTTCAACTGCATCTTCTTCAAGAAATTTATTCCACCAACTGAAGCGTTGACAATTTTGATTTTATTCGTCACTGGCTTAGGAAGATTATCTTCACGAAGGATTTGAGCAAATTCACCTAGGCAGTTCCTTTCAAATTCATCGTTTGGAGGATTTTACCTTGAAAACACATTTTCTTCACTTTGCCTTAGAAAATTTTAAAATTTCCCTTAGGAAAATTCATAATTTGAGCACCGATCAAAAATCTCCATTCTGAAAGCCTTGGCAAAGTGCAGGAGACACTAAAATCCATTCCTCGTTGACAATCTTCAATACCCAGAAGAAAATTTTCTTCAGAATGCGTCAAACTCATGGGTATACAACGAACGGGTTCATTTAATTTTGAATTTTGAACCTTTAAAAATATTTTCAACAATTTCAATCCTGTTCTTCATCTCTGTGAACATCCTGTTGCTCTGACTCGAAATTTTTTTGATCCATCCTGCAATGCCAACATCTTCTGACTTCATCACTGGCAAAATTCACTCGGACTTCAGGGAAATTCATCATTTCACCAGACTTGGGCGTTTTTCTCCTAAGGAAAATTTCTTTGCCTTAGAATTTTTTTTTTTTTTGAATCACTCAGCACTCTTGAAACTTTTGCCTTAGAAAATTTTATTTCATCCTCCTGTGGTGAGAAATTTTTTTAATGTTTCAACTCACTTAGAAATTTTTCTTTTAAATGCCAAGGGCGCATATTGTACCATGAAGGACATTTTCATTTAAAAATTCCAACGCCTAGGATATTATTTTTCATCACTTAGCAATATCATCCCTCAAGTCTAGGCGCACACCACACTTGAAGTGGAATATTAAATTAAAACTCCAGCACCTAGCACATTATTTTCCACTCACCACCTTGGGCGCATTTAGCAAGTTCAAGAGAATAAAAACTTTCAATTCCTTAGTATATTCTTTTTTTATCACCTTGCATCTAAGGCGCATTCTCTACCTTGAGGAGGATATTCTTTCCACGCCTAGCATTATTCACTTATCAACTTTACTAACTCTTTACATGGCGCATATCTCATGTCATGAAGGATGGAATATTCAACGCCATCTTTGACCTTTTCTTCTTCTTGGCGCATTTGAGAGGGTGAGAGGGATTTTAAATTTTCAATGCCCAACATATGACCTTTGAGCTCCCCTCTTTTGTCTTTACATGCCCTCATTTGGGCGCATTTGAGCATAGGAGGAGGGTGAAACGCCTTTTGACTTATTGACCAGCTTGAGATTCTTTCTTTTTGTCTTCACATGCCCTGGTTTGGGCGCATTTGAGCTAGGAGGAGGATGAACTTTCAAACGCCACCAACAAGTGACCTTTCAACTTCCTTGTTCTTGTCCTTACATGCCTTGATTTGGGCACATTTTTCCCATGTAGGACGATGAACTTTACACTTAGAAAATTTTCAAATCATCATGCTTTCAAGGTGGGCGCATTTAGCCTATGCTGAAGGATGAAAAACTTTGATTTGTTGACTTTCTTGTGCGCATTCTTGCCTTGATGAAGGATGGGCGCATTTGGAGGGTGGTGGAGGATATCCCATACTTAGAATTTTTTTAGCACTTTGCTTGCATGTGAGAGGGCACATTTTGCCCCTTGAGTAGGACAAAACTTAACACTTAGAGAATTTTTTTTTAAACTTTCTCCTTGAGGGTGGGCGCATTTTGCCTAGGCAGGGGGATGAAGTTCTTGACTTAGAAATTTTCTCAGCCATTTGTGCTTGAGGACGCATTTTGCTATGTGAGGTGGATGAACATCAACACTTAGCCATTTTTCCTCATCCCTGCCAGTTTCTCCATGCCTTACTATAAATAGTAAATCTCTTAATTCTTACACCTCAGAAGCTCAGATCGATTTGAAATTTTGAACACTGGATCCTCATGACTCCGTTACTCTATTGACATTGCCATTTCGGGCCGGCTTGCTAAAAATAGCATATTTCTGGAGGTGTTTTACCATAAATAGTAACTTCTCGTTTCTGGTATCTCCACAACTTTGTTTGCTCTGAAATTTGAATGGGGCACTCCTCACCACGTGACCTGCCTGCTGACATCGGCGCATGCAACTGATTTGCTATTTTTAGCCTGTTTCCAAAATGACTTACTATAAATAGTAAGTGCTCTGTTTGCCTTCAAATTTTATCAGCAGATAGTTTGAAGGATGTTGATCGTGGTGGTTTACACCGGTTTTCGAAAATTCTGACTTTTTACCCCTCTTTTTCAGGCCCTGAAGTTGGAAACCCTAATTTGTTCCGCATGCATATCAAATGGTCTCCGTTTGTCTTCGTTTCTGTTGCACTGCGATCAGCTCGCGATTCTAAAGTGCTGGGAGGCAGCTGTCGGGACGCACCTGCTAAAAATAGTAAGTTCCTCACTAAGTGATTATCTTCATTTGCATGTCACACCACAGCGTAGGTCTTGAAAAACCCACAAATAATCACCTGACATGCAAAGAAAACCCTGACATGCAAACCCTAAAAATAGCCCTGGAAGGCTGAACTCTAAAAGTCGTTATCTAATTTTGCATGTCACACCATCGCGAAGGTTTCTGAAAACCCAGAAGGAATCTCCAGACATGCATTGAAAAACTCTACATATAGACCCTGAAATCTGCTCTGGAAGTTGGACTACTAAAAATAGTAAGTTGTCTGTTTCAGCTCAAATTTTGCACACGAGCAGTTTGATGTGTTCTGAATGCAGTGTAACGATCAAAACTTCAAAAGTGCTTTGAAAACGCCCTGAATTGTACACTTACTAAAAATAGTAAGTTTCCAGAATTTGATGAAATTTTGCTGAGAACCTACTGGAAGCATGCTAACAACAACGTTAGTCTCAATTTTCAATTTATTCACTTCATTTGATTTTGGATTGACCAGAAAAGTACAAACCCTAATTCTACAGACTTGGCCAAATTTCACGTTTAGGCTCATAGGTGGGAACGTCCCCGAAAAGGTAGACAGCAGAAAGAGAGGGAGAGAGACAAAACCAAAGCCAAAAGACTAGAATGGAGCAAAAATTAGGGGTCCCCATCTTGAATGGGGCGATGTGTGAAAAGGTCACAACAAGAGGTAGTTCTAATGAAGGCATGATGAATACCTGCACCCTTTTGTGGTGAGATTCATCCACATTTCTTGAAGGGACTGAAAGTAAGACAAAAATAGAAGCAAAAAGGGAAGAAGAATGAAGATTTGAAACAAAAGGCTTATTTGTGACCTTCTACATGACATCACATTCCCTCGCCATTGCACGTCTATTGCACTCATGCTCACGCACAAGCTAGTTTCGACAAAGACATGGACTAGGTTGAGAAGACGTCAAAGCAATCGGTGAAGTTGTCTTCGCAACCATTAATGACAAAAGGACAGGCTCCACAAGAGGGCTCGAAGAGGTTAGAGGTGCAAGAATCCTTAACCTTGACCGTGGTTGGTCAGGGGGAGGGACAAGAGGAACCCTTGGTGGACGAGATGTCGAAGCCACACGCAAAGGACCAAACAAAGAGGACTACTCACCCTTACTATATATAGTAGGGCAAGGGATGTCGGGAGGAATGGGAAGGTTGGAGACATGAGGTTTTGACTTCGTCAACATAGAGTCCTTTCCTTTTCTTGTGTTAGGCACAGTCGAAGGAACGAAGGACACCACTAGATGTTGAGAGGTCTTGGAAGAATGGGGAGGTCTACTCAAGAGAGTGTGCTTGTCTTTAGCCCCCAAAGAAGAAGGCCTAGAAGATGAAGCATGTTGTTGCACAAGAGTAGGTTGAAAGAGGATTGAAGAAGGAAGATGGACTGAATCAGACACTAAGCTCTCCCTCTTGTATTTATAATATGTTTTATATAACAAATTGCCACAATGTAGCATAGGTCCCACCTAAGCGAGCCAAAAATAGTCAAGAAAGGAGCCTCCACGTGACACTAGCAGCTTGTATCCAATATCTTGGATAGTTTGCACCATGCCCTCATGAGAAAATTTTAGAAACTTATGGGCAACAGAAGTGACTGCATTCATAGAAACCAACCAAGGAATGCCTAGTTTCACTCTGAACAAGTTGAACTTTGGTATCACAACAAATGTCGTAGAGGCGAATTTAGGCCCTACAAGGATCGATAGAGAAATTGATCCCAAAGGGGATAGAGAGACCATCATGCATACAAATGGTAGCCTTGCACTCATCACATATCACCCTATGTAGATCATTGACAAAGGGTCCCTCCTCGATTATAACATTGACCCTACTGGTAGGGTCAACCATAACACCAGTGATGACATTTTCGTTGACCTGAGCATGAATGTAGAAAGGAGAATACTCTCCATGGTATGACAAGTCATTATGGAAATTAGGGCAACACCAATTTGAATTCACCTTTCCCTCCAAGAAACCCCACGCCCCCTTCATGAGCTTTTTTTAAATTTATTTTTAATTCCTTATGCCTCCCCCAAGTTTGGCGTCCATTTTTTGAGGCTAAATATTTGCTTTTAAAAATGACTTTATACACCGTATTCCTAGGCGTGAGACAAGGGATCCTTTTTATGAACACATGACCCTCACTTAAGTTATAAAATAACTTTGTAACATAAATGATGAAAATATATATATATTAATTTGATTACCCTTGGTACTCATCAACACTACAACATGAAATATTAAACTGCTTGAGAAGCAGAGATCATGACCAGCTACCAAAAAAAACACTTACTAAAAATAGTAAGTGTGCCCAAACACCAAACTGACACAATTCAAGAAGCACTAAAACTTACTATAAATAGTAATTACTAAAAATGGTCATTACTATAAATAGTAACCCCTACTAGAAAGCACTACAAACCACCACAAAGCCCAACACAAGCTCTAAGTCCCCTAACCAGCTCCACTTCGCCTACATGAACCCTGGAATAGGCTAATGGAACTCCCAAACTGATCAGGTGCAAGGAGACATCACATTTATTAAGCTGCCCCCTACTATTGCAATCAAGTTTTATTAAAAAAAAACCTAAACTTAAAAAATAATGATTTATTAAGTTTTAGATTAATTTCAAATCCTTGTTGAGATTTTATAGAGGAATTTGATCCATGACAATGCTATTGCTTCTACATTTGGAAAAACCCATAATATTTGAAGGAACCATGGGATAAAAGTAGTGGAAGAGTTTATATAAAGTCTAAACTTAAATATGATATAGCCACAAAAAAGATACACCATAGACATGTACAAAGGAAGAAGAAAAAACCATTGGGGTTCACCTCAAGTTTCAAGAAACCTCCTTTTATTTTTCATTGTTAGGTGGAAGTTGCAATAGCAATATTGTTGTTGTTGGCTTTTGACTACACTACCATGTTTACAATTTCATCTTCATTATATTAATCCCATGTTAAATTTAACTACTTTAATGCCTGTTTCAAATATTGAAATTTTGGTATCTAACTGTGTAAAGGTGTAGTGCACATTTTTGTACAATCTAGACACATTGTTTTGATGTTTGCAAAGTTGGACATTGTATTTTTGATATCTACAAGAGTGATGTAAATAGAAGGTAGGCACTTCTTCAAAGGTTAATTTGATTATCTATTTGAATTTTATGGTTTCTTTTTTTCCAAACTTTTGAAATTTATTAATTTGTTTGACTTTCATGTGTACTCTATTGTTGTGTATTAAGGACTCTATAATATATATGTCAATATGATGAATGCCTTATCATTGTTTTGATGTTATCAATGTGATAATATGATTATTTGAAAATTTCCTATATTTTTAAATTTTTCCCTATTTCTTATATAGTCATCCCCTTTGTCATCCCGTACTGTCCCCAAAAATGACGAAAAAAAAATCTGTCCTCGAAATGCATCCCCTAGTCCCGGAAACTTGGTGGAACATGGGTAATTTGAGGGTTTGTTGTTGCTGTTGCATACATTATTGCTGATTACATTGGCTATCATATATAAAAAAAAAAACTCTAGAGTTTCTATGTTGGTGTCTCCATGTTTATTGCTGCTGTCATAATTTATCCAGTAACTCATTCTCCACTTTTGCTTTCATATTTGGCTAATTTCAGTGTAAGGGTTTCATGAACAATAGTATCATTGTCCATAAAAAATGGGTCATAAATCAGCAGTCAGTTTTGATATATTTGACACATAATTCAGATTTACTGTTTATGTTGCATTTGAGGATGTATACCAACATTATGAGGTTTGGGAAGTGTAATTTACAAGGGTTTGCATTATTGCTAATCAGCTAGGGTTTGGTATCTACATGGGTCATTTGATTATTGTTTCAGCTTGCACATGTTTGATAAATCATCGATTGGGGACATTACAAGTTAACTTTCTAAATATATAGTGAGTCCTCGTCATTTCCTCCCTGCATATAGGAAATTGCAATCAATTTCACTAGATAAATAAAAATTGCCTTTTACCTGTGAAGATGAGCCATGCATAAACTGAATCTGGCAAGGTGTGAAGTGCATGTAAGCCACAACAAGGACAAAGGAGTCCCCAAATGGATATAATCCAAAAGTTGAATGAGAGGAATTGGAACACCTAAAATTGAAATATTTGAGAGACAGAAATCTTTGGCAATGCCAAGATCCTTGTATGAAGATCCAAGCTCCAAAAAATGATGATTTGCATGAAAGATCTTTGTATTAACGAGAGGATTTTGTATTTAGGACAGCATTGGATCTAGGGCATGGAGTTTGTTCATAAGAGTTGCAGAAAACAATGCCATTAGTTGTCCTCCCTGCTTAAAAGCAGAAAGTGTGGGAAGTCAATGAAACAAAAGAAGATGCCAGCGGTGATGCTGGAAGAATCCATAATGAAGCTGTAAGGAAGCTCACTAGGGATTGGGAACACCCCCGAGGAATGGGATAAGCAATATGAAACTTATCATCAGTTTGCTGAATTGATAACCAGCAACAAGAGAGGCTCGATGTGGCGTTGAAGGGCTTTTCCTATGGATGCAATCCTCAAATAAGGTAGCAAGATAGGAAGAGGTGATCAAAAGACTTGCTCACCATGGAACTTCTTATAAAATAGTTATCATTCTCCAAACCAATAATTGCATGAGAGTCATGCAACCAACCATCTCAAGAGTGCATGAAGCCTCATGGTTAAGATCATGATGATACTGTAGAGATGGTGGCGAAGCACAATCATCCATTTCCTTGATAACTTTAGGAAACGAGGATGACAAGCTTGGCTCTGTAGATGAAGACAAATTGACTCAACAGAACAATTATCAAGATGTTGCATGGTTCTGTGGGAGGTTTGATCAATAACAGGAACATGCTCATCATCTCCTACATAAGTTGGTAGTTGTAACAAGTCTTGTTGTTGCAGGCAGTTGTCTAGCTTTTGGGTAAGCAACTGCATCAAATCAGGGTTCATAATAGCACTTGAAGGACTACTTGGATTATCCATCAAATAAAAATGAAAAAAGCAAAGCACAATGATACAACACAAATAAAACAAATAAGTAGTTGTTACAAGAACAAATTCATAAATACAAAATTCACAAGGCCCCTGAACTAGATCTAATACTGACATTTGTTGCTGCACTATGTACAAAGTACAAACAAAAAACAACCAAGAAACTTGAAATCAGAAACTGAAATGTGCAACTAGAAATGTCTCTACCAACAATCTGAAATCTCATAAATAGTTATAACATATATTCACTGTAGCAAGAGGACACAAGCTACTTAGCAGAAATATGAAATTTGGAAATAAACAAAAAATTCAGAAATGTAAAGGGTGGTGTGCGTGAAATATACATAAGGACATCAAAAGTTAAAATAATCTGAAATTTGAAAATATACAAAATTTGAATTTCAGATATGAGAAGCCTAGATCATTCGCCAGTGTGCTGTATATACACTACACATATATCAAAGGCCAAATAATCTGAAACTTGAAAGCATACAGAAAATTTCAACATCAGAAGGCCTAATTGTTTGGTTTGAATACCACTTGATATGATTATATTGCTAAATGTGTTTCTCCATATTTTCATTACATAAGAGAAGCTCATATATATAGGCATATATCTCACAATCTACAGTTTATAGTTGTTCCAGCTGTCCCTCTAGCCTTTACAATTGTTCCAGCTTTCCATCTGCTTTTGAATTAACTGCTATCTACTCTTTACAATTGTTCCATCTGTCCACCTATCATTTCATTTATTTCTGTCCTTTACACCCTTTTCATCTGTCATCTACTCTATATCTAGCTATCTGTACAGCTGTCATACTTCATCTTATTTTTATCAGACCCTTTGCATGTTAATTTTCTAAGTACATGGTTCGCTCTCATCAAGAGTAGGACGTTGGCAAGCCCAAGTCATCATATAGGACAAACCCCTGTTAAATCATCCGCCTAAGAAGCTTCCTGGTTATCTTGCACTTATGATGTCTATTTTTGATACGCGGCCTCTGAGTTTTGAGGAGGCATATGAAAAACATATTTGACAAACATTGGAAAAGAAGTATAACTCTATCATTAAGAACAATATCTAGGAAATTGTACCAAGACCATGAAGTAAGTCAACGATTGTCTCCAGATGGTTGTTAAAAATTAAGTATGCTGCAGACAGTACAAGGGCAGGTTTGCAAAGAGGAAGTTGTTCAAAATTAATGTGGAAGAGTACAAGGGCAGGTTCACAAAGAAGAAGTTGACAATGATTAAATTTATTCTCCATTTCAAAGGTATGCTTCCAATATTAGCCATATCATATCTTGGCCGCTTGCTAAAATGGGAGTTTGTATCAAATGGATGCAATAACTGTTTTCTTGAATGGAGTAATTGAAGAGGAAGTATATGTTTATCAGCCTAGAGGATTTGAGATCCATGAGCATAAAACTCTTATTCACTTTGAAGAGGGCCCTCTATGGGCTTGGCCAGCCACTACAGACCTGGTATGAATAAATAGATGAGCATTTGCAAAAGTCAGGATTTGCCAAGAGATCATCAAATTCTTCTCTCTATTTTATCCTTGATAAATCAGAATTGCTTGTTTTGATATTATATATAGATGATTCAGTCATTATAGGGAATTCCATGAAACTAATTATGCAGTGCAAGGACATAGGACTGCTGCATTATTTCTGCAGCTTGGAGGTTAAGCAAGTTAATGGAAATGTCTTCCTTGTTCAAAGGAAGTTGATATGGAGATTACGAAGTTATTTAAGATGTTGGGATTCCAATTGATGTTAATTCCAATAGCACCAAATTTGAAGTTAGTGAAGATAATTCAGATTTGCTTGATCCTATTCTCTATAGGCAGCTGAATGGATCATTTGTGTACTTAGTCAATATCAGACCTGACATATGCTATGTAATATATAATTTGGACTTGTTCATGGCAGAGTTAATAATCACACAGGAAGGTTGCAAATCATGTATTCTAGCACCAGTTTTTTATATTTTAAATTGACCAGTGGCAACATTTACAAGTCACATAAAGGAACTGATGTCTTTTAAATAGCACTTTATATAAGTTGAGGTGAAGATCAATAGTGTTGAACAGAAACTACATAGTTTACCCCTAGTTATTACAATTTAGCACCCATACTCAGCCAATGTCCTTCACTTGTGAAATAAAAAGGGTTATAAGCAAAGGAAAACACAACAGAATGGATTTAATAATTAAAAAAACAAAGGTCAACAAGTGATAAGAGTTGCACTGCTATTACTGTTCCAAATCAGGTCACATATCCTAGAATGATAGGATGAGAGCAACCAATCTTCTCTAAGGCAATGCAAGAGAAAAGAAAAAGAGATGAATCCTATCAATGATAGTATAGATGATACCAATGATGACTAAAGAGATGAAGTAATCGACGTGAATATCACTTTTGACTGGTCATGGATGTATAAGCTCATCCCTAGAAAAGGGTAACAATGGAGAAGTTGCTTTTCATGGAAGATTGTACAGATAAATAAATTGCATTTAGATGGATTCTACCTCTACAGGGATTATGGCAGCTTACCCCTAGTTATTTTAATATAGCATCAATTCTCAACCAATGTCCACTTGTGGAATAAAAAGGGTTAAGCAAAGGAAAACATAGCAGAATGAGTTTAATCATTAAAAAAAAGGTCAGCAAGTGATAAAGAGTTGCACTTCTATTACTGTGCGAATCAGGTCACATATCCTAGAATTATAGGATGAAAGCAACCAATCTTCTCTGAGGCAAAGCAAGAGAAAATAAAAAAGGACAAATACTATCAATAATGGTATAGATGATACCAATGATGACTAGAGAAATGAAGTTATCAGTGAAAATTTTGATAACAGATATGGTGAATATCACTTTTTACTGGTCATGGCAGTATAAGTTGATCTGTAGAAAAGGGTAACAATGGAGAAGTTGCTTTCCATGGAAGATTGTACGGATAAATAAATTGCATTTAGATGGATTCTACCTCTACAGGGATTATGGCAACTTTTGGGAGTATTTATGTTTCCAGATATGCTGAACACAACAACCAAACCAGTAAAGTTGTTTTCTTAATAAAAAGAAGTCATTAATAAAGTTACATTTTGTTAGCAGAAATTATTGAAATATGTCCGTGTGCTGTAAAAATGTTTAACATGATACTCTGTGTGCTATGGGGTATACAATTAAGAAATAATATTTTTTGGTTAATGTGAGATATTATGCTAGGACTTCTAATGTTAGTGGTCACATTAAGCTAGCAATCCAACCATAGGTGCTAGCTAGTCAGAATGCTTTCTAGGTAATTTATTTTAAAGCATAACAACTTCTAGAATTCAACAGTTTAGTAGATGAGTCCTTGAAAATTACAGAGCCTTCTTTTATTATCACCTCCCCATTATCCACTGAGGAGTAATAATCAAGCAACTCATCATTAATTCATTGCTCTTCAATCCTTGAGAATATTAGTGTTCATTTATAATCACCAACTCAAAAAAGGTACTGATTTCAAATGCATAATTTTAAGAAAGAGGCGAACACGAGACCATGGCTTTGTTGGAGAAATCAGATCAATCCTAGAAAGCTAGGGATTCAGCTTAGTTTATGTTGTTAATAGCCATTACTTTGGTGAAAATCAAAAAATTAAAAAACTGATAGGAGACATAGCAAATCTAGGACCTTCTTTACCTTTGCCAAACAAGAATTTTATCCAGGCCAAAAAATATTGTACAAATTGTTTCAACTTGAGAACGTTTGGTTCCAAGTACCAGATCATCTGCTTAGTGAATAGAAGAAATCATTCAATTTATTCATTAACCATTATATTCAAAACAGGGGAGGATAAATACTGTTATTGCTAAATAGGTACAATGGACTTCAAAACAACACTCCCCCCAGTGACAGAGATAAAAATGGTAGTCCAAAATAGGGCAATTCAAATTTTGGTCTCTAGCAACTCTGCTGAAATATCCCACTTAATTTTAAAAAATATATAATAAACCCTAGCTCACAAGAATAGTTTACACAATTAAATAATAAATATGAAATCTACCCAAAAATTGCATTTTAATAGTTTATTATCTAATTCAAATATAATATTTGGGATTTGTAGACGGCCATGTTAATAAATAATTATATTGTAATCGACCGTACTAATTAAATAAATGTTGTAGTCAGTCGTACTGGGAATAGATAATAATGGAATAAATAAATAATGTTTTGTCCGGGTC
>VDFB02345994.1:0-15093 GCA_007258455.2 Sequoia sempervirens | reverse complement strand
CAAAATGTAAGCATTGAAATTGAAAAATTTTAAAATATAAAAAACTTAGAAACATAAACAAAGAAATCAAATCTTGTTTTTATTTATTGATCACACTGCAAGCCTCAAAAAGATGATGTTGATTGAAAAGTTTGGATGTGGATGTGACTCAACAAAATAACATCAATTTGATGATTGATTTGATTAATAGTAGATTTTGACAAATTTGATTTGTATAAGACATAAGATATCAAATGATGAATGAAATGGTCTCATTTATAGACTTTCTAAGGAAAAATCTACTAGGAGATGAGGATGAGGATGATGACTAAGAGTTAACTAGAGAATATATGGAGTCAACTCAACTATAAAATGGAAAATTTCCATTTTGAAGTGATGAGGAGATACTATTGAATTATTTAATTTACTTTATGACCAATTGTGTACATCAAGTTTCCATTCAGAGACTAAGTTGACTAAAGAATGAAGATAAAGATTATAATTTATTAGATGAAGTTAATTAAAGACTAAAGAATGAATTTCTAAATGAAGACTAAGTTAACTAATCAATGAAGATTGAGTTGATTGATCGAGCGAAAATGTAAATTATTTGAAAATGGATAATTAGTTCGCATTTAATTAAATAGTAAAATATTATTTAATTAAATGGATAATGTGAATCATTAAATGAATATTAATAATGATGTGATAAATGGAAAATGAATGATATGTGATATGTGATGATAATAAATGAATAATTAAGTAATATGATTAATGATAATGGATAATGTGATGATGATTAGGGTTAGGTGGAATAATTTTAGTGTCTATATCCCCAACTCCCAACATATATAAATTCTTTAGAGTTAGAGATGTGAGTATACCTCTAACATGATATGTAACGCCCATCGTGCAAACCCCAAAGGACAACAACTATGCACAAATTTTTTTTTTAAATAATACAAAGTAAACATATAAAGAACCATTATACATTATTACATTACACGATAACATCTTAAACATCTAAGTCCTTTGGGGCACGCAAGGTCACATCGCACAAAACTAAATAACTTAACTAACTTTACATCCATCATAATCATTAAAATAACCATTTGCAAGAGATAACATCCAAACATTCATAAGCATAAATATAAATACATCACATGATACAAACCATAATAAATCTCATAAATCATGAATGATTACCAGGGTGCATTTACATTACATCATCTTTTAATATGTTACATGTTCACATACATGAGTTACATCAAAACCTCCCATACATGTGGGATAGATACATCACACAAGGAATATCAGAATACATTATGAACATCAAGTACAGCTCCATCTGGAAGATATTGTGAAGAACGAACGTTGATGGGGAACCCAACGAGTGTGGAGCACGTTCCACCTGACCATGTGGGTTTTAGAAAAAAAACCCAGCCCCTGTGCTCAAAGGTGACAAGGAAGTGACCGTGACCAAGTATGCCAACAAGACTAACTCCAATAATAATAACATACCAATAGTAACTCCAATAGAAACAACAAGAGATTACGAAGATCATAAATGACAACAACCAAGATCCAATCATAAACACGAGACCATAAAACACATCATAAATAAATCAAAGGAAACAACCATTAACCACTTCCAAAGGCAAGTAAGAAAGCAAAGCATAAGGGTAACTAGTGGAGAGTGTCATCGCATAGTCCTACATGGGTTATCCTGGCCCTTCCTCCTACATGAGGCGTCGGCCCCCATCTATGGTTATTCTAGCTCTTCCTCCTACTTGAGGCGCCAGCCCCATAGGGTGACTCATACAGAGCCGTTAACCTCTCATGAGGACGAGGCAATGACCTTTCCAACCACGGCCTTCTCAGTCTACCATTAGTCTGTGAAAGCCCTAATGGAAAGACGAGGTATCCAAGATTATCTTATTATGTTATTACTAGCCATCCCCCTAATTCTTTTATTAGGTTTTCACTTTTTAATCTAACTCTTACATGGGTTATCCTGGCCCTTCCTCCTTTTGAAGTGTCGGCCCCCACAAAGATCCACTCTCCCTGGAGACCCCAAAACAAATACCAAGCCAAGGGTTGTACCACATAAAATGAACATTAAATCTCAACAGAAAAACATGTGAGGCATGACCCATCTCGCTAAAAGCACATAATCAGAGTCTCAACAATTCTCATACAACCCTTTCAAAATAATGATATTCAAAAACTTGCCACATCAAAAGTATATAAAGAGAGATAAACAAGCCTTGAACCTATTCAATAACATCCTACTGGTTCTAAACGTCCCACAAAAGTAAAAATGATAATCAAGAAGCCAAAGCACTTATAAGACTCCAAAACACAAATTATAACCCAATCAAACCCTGCATCTGGGTCAATTTATTCAATTTCCTTCCCAAATAAATAATAAACTTTAATCCCCAATTTTTAATAAAGTATTTTTAAAATAAAAACTTAATAATAACTCTGGTTTTTAAATATGTTTTGCCAATTTCCAAGAACAAATTCTTCACAATCATAAAAAGACTATATAACTACATATTTATATTATATATATATAATATAATTACACACACACACACATATATATATATAACATATATATATAAGTACATACACATTCTGATTATTTTATTTTATCCTATTATTAAATCTGGGAGAGAAAACTTAATTAAAGATAGGATTTGAAGACACATAAACCCAACGAAACTAAAAACCATCTAAAACAACGAAAGATCAACCACTGAATGGTCCCACACCATCCATTATGTTTGACCCCATTCACTAACATGATCAAGGTGGCACCCGCCCAACTCCAACCAACAAAGCAAAAAGCACACCAATGCACCACCTGCCCAAAATAAATCTCCAAATATATATATACATATATGCACACAAAATGCAGCATTTATACATACACAAGGCAACATACATGCATACTCAAGAACACAAGATCGCGGAAAATTGAGAAACTCCATAATCTTTATATACATACAAGACATATATATATATATATATATATATAATATATGCATATATGTATATCCAGGAATCTGTGTATTTATATATATTATATATATAAACACATAAATCCATTCAATTTAGAGAGGCAATAATCTTCCCATAACAGAATTATAAAAATCTAGAACATTTTCACAAATTCAACAACAAATTTCCCCCAATTATTTGTTACCAAAAAGATTTTTTTCAAAACCCCAGAAGATTTTTCCTTTTTACAGAATAATATGATTGTCATTTCAAATTTAACAAGCAATAAAGATCAACAAAAGAACCTAGAGTCTTGTGCTTGTTGCGAAGTTGATGAAGCTTTCCTTTGATTCAAACTAGCCTTTTGAAGGGCTCCGCCACCAGTTTCTTGATCCAATTTTAATCCACTTTTCTATTCAAAAGTTTTTCCCTAGAAATAATGAAGAGAAACAATTTTTACAGAGACCAAAGAGAAGATGCAATTTTTTCCAGAACACAATAATTTTTGAAGCTTCTGTCAATATTCCCGTGACTGAAAACCTCTCATTTTTCCTATTAAATAAAAAGATATCTTCTTTTTTTGAAAACTTTAAAAAAAACAGGATGAATAGAAATCTTCTATTTCTTCACCAGTGTTTCAGCCAAAAATCTCAACATTCATTGGTCCTTTTCTTTTTTTCTTTCTTGATTTTTTTTCTATTTGAGCTGCACTTTTTGTTTTAATTTCAATTTTACTAATTTATACTTGCAATTCACACAATTTAACTTATTTAATTATATTATTCGATTAATTATCCTCAACATACTATTTTCATTAAATTATCCAAATACCAATTTAAATAATTTAATTTACACCTTTCAATTTTTATTTATCTTTAATAAATTACATGACTTTTAATTTAATACTTTATATTATAATAAAAACTATTCCAATAACTATTATTAACATTTATTTTAATCATTTAATTATTTAAATTACATCATACTACACACCAACGTAAAATAAATATCATAAATACACTCACACAAAACAACTATTATAAAATGCAAAAATGACAAAGGTCAAAGACGCATAATACCACTAAACATAAGACGGGTTGACAAACTTGGGATGGGGTGACTCCCTTGTCATCTCTGTTTCAACTTCATGCCTGTTGGGTTAATTTGATGCTCGCCCTGTCCTGCCGAAGCAGGTGGAATCGAGACTCTATTCCTCTAATTCCTACATACAAACAAGGTTGTGTACAACATGTATATATAATTGATTACATCACATCATGAGAAGGAATCACAGTGTAGCAAGGCACTCGCACATGATTGGTGCTACATTGTCCCCTCACCAAAGTTATAATAACAACTACAATATCAAGTATAAAGTAACATTGCTAATCTAAACTGATCGCATCGTATCATCATAAAATAATTACTAATCTACTGCATCACAATATACTACTGCATCAAATTAAACATTACCAAATCAAATGTAACCATAATATCATATCATAATATCCATGCCATCAAATAAAATAGCATAGTCATCAAGCAGTCTAAACTATCCAATCCACCAATCCAACCAACAAACAGTAACTATCAAAGTCACAAAGTATCAAGCAAAACCACAGAAAATATCAAGTCCAATCAGCAACATGAGGGGTATTACATGATACTTATGGGTATGGGTTATTAAGTATTCTTAACTCTTGACCATTGATTTGTTTCACTATATTACCTTATCAATTTCATGAGTTTAGACCTATCTTTATTTGCATGTATTATGGGACGAATTCCTTGGTATATGTATTCCTTTACTCTTGATATTTCCCTTTGACATATCCTTTCATAGTTAATGATGTGAAGATACGTTTATTTTTTTAGTTTAGGCATGATGTATGATGTACTCCCAATCCCCAACAAGTGGTATGGGTTATGAGGTATCCCCAAAACTTTGCAAATCCTATGTTTTGTAGTGTTCACTCTAACCTACATCCCTATAATACCTAGTTCACCATTAATGACCAAATTTGATGTCACAACCACTACAAAGGGTTCTCCCACCCAAAACTAGTTGTATATCTCAAGGACATATATTCACATGCAACTTCAAGCGATAGAAGATGAAGATAACAATATATGAATTAACTCAATGGTTTAGTTTTTGATATAAATGGTTATCATGACATCTCTAGGTTGTCATTTCAACATATTTTACAGGATTTTGACCTACACACCAAAATTGAGTGGCATCATTAATGTGTAGGATGGACATAATTAGAAAATAAATCCCTTCACATGTATTAGGTGTTTTTAAACATCTTTGAAGTAGGATTTTATGTATGAAGACAAGGAATGATGATCCATGGAGGCATGGGTGGCCTTTATAGTAGCAAAAAATCATGTTTCTTCTCTTGAGGTTACATGAACAGGCTAGGAGATATATATTGCTATTTTTTTATTGAAAAGGGATGGATAACTAGTTATAAAGCAAAAGAGAGAGATAAGTTGTTACAAACCATTAGGGTATTGTAGTACCCCTCCGTTTATGCTTATGCTTTCTGTTGTTATGTTTTCACATTGTTAGACCTATGATGTTTTGTTAGATATTTTGATCGCTGGTTTTGAGCGATAGTGGATTATTCTGTGACATGATGATACTTGTTTGGTGATTATTATTTTCAGACATGATATGATTTAGCATAGATGTTATTTTCAATTGATAATTGATATGTACATGCTTATGATGGACTAACAATATTTATTTTGTCAGTTTGCTGTGAAGTGTATTAGTGTGGAGAACGGAATCGCATCACTCGCTTGCGAATGCCTTGTGATATCTGTGATTTTCTCCGCACGGTGTGTCTATTTTACGCTTTATATATGTATATGTATGCACGTTATTTGCTTGGTTGTAGGATTTGCAGGTACATGACACCAACTCCACCTATGTATTCAGGTCTGAGCGTGTCAAGACTCAACGGATACGTTGATCGGGAGATAGTAGTTTGGTTTACCCTAGCCTAGTTTACAATCCTGGTCTTAGTACTTTGTTTGTTTTCAGTTTTGAGTCATAGGTTGTATTGTCATTTATGTTGGTTAAATCGTTTGAAAAGGTAAATTTGGTTAATTTTTAATGTTGGAATATTGTGTTTTAAATTATTGATATTTAATTAATGTTTAAATGTAGTAGGAATTACTTGCTTAATAATTTAATTCATTAATTAGCTTATTTGGTTAAATAGTTGATCTTAAAAAGATTAAACTATTTTAATTAAATTAATTAATTAATTATATTAAATTATTAAGTGTGAAATTTATATTGCATTTGAAAATTAATTAAATTGTGGAAAATTAGAAAATTAAAATAAAATAAAATGCATGTGAATGGAAAATTGGTTTTCAAAATTTAAATTATATAAAATTGAAATTTGCATGCAAAATTAAAAGGGCAAAAATTGCCGAGAAGTTGTTGAGAAGATATTTGCAACTTCTCGACAAGTGTACAAGTTGCATTTATTTGGTTTGTTGAAAATTTGTTACGGAGAGGATATTTTGGATCTCGGAAAAATTCACAGGGGTTATTCAATTTCCTCACGGGGGAAATTATCAGAGCACTGGCAAAAAAATTCTTTACTGTGCAAATTTTAATATTTCTTAGAAGTTGTTATCTCTCTTTTTTTTTTTCTTGGGTTGTGATTCTTGGTGAAAGATTCTCCAAAGGATCTTGGTGGTTGGTTATGCTTTCTTGGATTTGAAGATTTTCTATGAAGAAGATTTTTGGGAATTCTACGCTACAGGCAAAGGGAAATCTTCTACAGGCAGCTATTTTATTTCAGGTATTTTCCTGTTTTGATTGTTTCTCTTCTTTAAAAGTTAATGAATTTAAAAAAAACAAAATTGTTGTGTTTCCTGTAAATATTTTGAGGATCTTGTTAGATTTGGATGAACTATAGAAAATTTACAAAGAACATAGGAAAGAATTTTTAGAGAATTATTTGAATATAGTTTCTGTTTAAAATATATTTAGGGAATTTGTAGAAATGAATTTGAAATCATTAGATATAAATCTACTGTGAATTTAGCTGATAGATTTTGAAGAATATTTGTTTAAATGTACAATTTTCTCAATTTATTCTGTAGAAAAGAGAAAATATATTCCCTGTGAGAAATATTTTCACAATCACAGTATTATTTTACTGTTACAAAACTTGTTATATATATATATATATATATATATATATATATATATATATATATATATATATGTTGATTACATATACATAAATAACGTATATATATATAAATGATATTGCAACATAAATACATGTGTGAAATTTTTCTTTAAGGTTCGTATGTCAGACAAAGCGCTTATTTTTTATAAAATTTTGATTGAACTGATGAGTTTTGAATACCTCGCGACCTTTTTTATAAAAAAAATGAATCTGAAAAATCTGGTGACACCTTATTTTAGTATAGATTTAACCACACGATATTGCGGATGATGCGCCAGGGTCTCCCACGGTCAAACAGGTGAGTAGCCGGCTACTACTTATGCTCTCACAATGGCTTCACAAGTAAATAAGACGTGTCACACTGCCTTCTTAGGGTTTTACCACAGTGCACTTAAAACCCTAACTCAAACCTTTTGTTTTAAATTCAAAATTTATATTTTAACTTGATTTATTTATATATAATTTATTATAATATATATCTATTATATATATATAATATTTATATATATATTATATATATAATATATATTATTATAATGTTATATATATATTAAATATATGTATTTAATTGAAAATAATTATTTTAATATGAATATTTTAAAAGATTAATTTGTTATTATAAATTTAATTTAAAAAAAAAATTATATGTATGCATATTAGTGTTGATTTAAAGGGTGATATTTTGTAATTATTTCAATTAGATATTTTGAATTATAAATATCAGACAATTATTTTGCATCTGTGATATGTTATTGAACAAAGCGTAAATTTATTTTTAAATTAAATGGGAAAATAAACTTAATTTTAGTTGAATTGTTTTGTTCATCTCTATCTCGATATAAGGGATTTAGTATATCCGGACTATAGACAATTGTTGTTCTGACTATTATTGTGTTATTTTGGGCAAAATTGGGAAAGTTTTTGTAGTGTAAGCCTTCCAGAATGAGTTGTGTAAAAAGGGTGTTAACTGTTCAATGTATTTCTTAAATTGACTTGGGTTGTGCAAAAGTTAAACATGGTGTCTGATATTGTTATGGTTTATTTGTTATTGTGAGATGTAATTTGTGCACTTGGTAAATCCTAGTCATCTAACTTAGAAACCCTTGTTATGTTTAGGGGAGTGGCTGTTTGTAAGGGCTGACACACAAAGTGGTGTCAGGGTAACTTACAAGTAGTTAGTAACTCAGTGATAACTAAATGACACAGTAGATAGAATAAAACACTTAACAAGATGCTTATGCCTCTCTTATGACTCTTGAGCTACTACAGTCATGAGTATAAGATGAGAAGGCCTGGAATGGAAAATCAATGTCTTGTTCCTTTAAAAGACATTCGATTCCACAACAGTATGCAATAGGGGCCAGGTTTCGTAAGAGGTTACAGGGTAACCCAAGGATTGGGGGCCGGAACCTGGGAAGAAACACCAGGGTAACCTTTGCATCGTTGTGATGACACGCCACCTAGAATAACAGTTAACCTTATGTTTGTGGTATAATTCAATAGTCTAAATTTGGAAGCAATGTAACCAATAGATTGTTTGTACTAGTGTCTAGGGTTAGTAGATTAGGTCTAGGTAACCTTATTACTATCTCCTAGCACGAGGGGTGGACCTACGGGTACCACATGGTAGGGTGGAACATGCACCTTACTCCGTTGGGTCCCCAGTATGATCATGACATTGAGAGCTTCATGAATGGAGAGCTCGCACTTGGATCTATGTTTATTTCAACATTATATATTGTAAACTTGTATTTGTGAAAACATCCCTCCATGTTGTGAGGTGATCAATTGTAAAATGTAACTATTATTTGAACTACCTCATCAAGTTGGATGAGTATTGTAATATCATATCAAATGCAATGTATGGAAAAACATGTTTGTACTTTATTATGTTAACATGAATGGAAATTTATTATTATGCAATGTTTATTTTATGTTATAGTAATATGTGCAATGCGAAATACTTAAGTCACTTATGGAAAACTCAAAGTAGTGTAACATCGCTTAACCTAAGAATGTATGTAATTAATTAACTTAAAATTAATATTTTTTTAAAAAAAAAATTATTACACTTTATAACACTTATGCAACATTCTTAGATTATTAAGACGGGGCATTACAGATTGGTATCAGAGCAAAGGTTACAAACACTGGACGCTCTGGGTAATCTTGAGCACATTAGGTTGACCTAGTACATAGTGTCACAACTGACAACCTTGGTTGAATAGTATCTAAGACTCGTAATTGTTATGTGTAGGAACATGCCTAGGCGAGGAGGAAGAGGTCGTGGTAGAGGTCGAGGTGGAGGCCAAGGGCCAATCCCTCAGGTTACTCCCCCTCCTAGCCCTCACCACAGTGACCAAGCAGAACAGATGGGTCAAAGAAATGAGGGACAAAATCTTGAACAGTCAGCAGTAGAGGGTTCTCAGATATGTCCACTATTAGAGGAGGTCCTAGCTCGTCTTGGACCTAGACAGGCAGATGAGCAGGAGGTTGTCAGAGAGAGGGATAGATCCCCTAGGAGAGTAGAGGACATAGCACATCAGGATGCTATCATCGCAGGTCATATGAGGGATTTACTAAGGGCACGCCCTCCTACATTTGATGGTTTAGGAGGAGGCTTAGAGGCAGAGACTTGGCTACTAGATTTGGGTAGATGCTTTGCCATGCACCCTTACGGTAGCAATACCCGTGCTAGATGCGCTATTATGCACTTGAGAGGATTCGCCTCTACATGGTGGCGCCTAGAGGAGCAGAAGCTCCATATAGATATTGGTTTTGTGTCTTGGGAGATGTTTCTCGAGAGGTTCAGAGCTTGGTTCCTTTCAGAACACTGGAGGCAGCGTAGGGCTGACGAGTTCCATGATCTACGTCAGTTAGCTCTTTCTGTAGAGCAATATGAACGTAGGTTCTACGAACTCAAGCAGTATGTTGGTATTGGCGATGATGAGCCTATGCTAGTACATCACTTTATCAGGGGTTTAAATTCCCACATCAGTGGTGGTGTCCGAGTCTTTGAGCCAAAGACTATGGAAGTCGCAGTGGAGAAGGCTCGCATAGTTGAGGAGAACCTTATTATGGCTTTAGGTGGGCACACAGGAGTGCAGATTGGGAGTGCTCCTGCAGCAGGTTTTAGTCCACGAGGTGGACAGACACAGACAGGTGGTTCTTCCAAGAACCAACAGACACCCACAAAGGGTGGGCAGCAACAACAACAAAGAACACCTCAAAAGAACAATAACCCTCAACCACAACAACAAAATAGTCCTCAAACAGGAAAGGCTCGTAACTGGTGGCGCAACAAGCGCAATAGGAAAGATCAACCTTCACAGAGTGCTCAGTCTACCGTCAGTAGGGGTAGTTATCAGCAATCCAATGCACCTTCAAGTGGCAAAGGATTTGGCAAAGGTACAAGTTGTTATTCATGTGGGCAGCAAGGACACATAGCTAGGCAGTGTCCGATGAGAGGTTCTACTGGTTATGGGTCTCGACCTACAGTTTCAGAGCCTACAGTGGGTGATGCGGGATGAGCACATACAATATATGCAGCGGTTAATGACCGCCAAGCTGATCACCAGAATACGGTGGTCGAGACTTCAGGTAAGTTACATGGTATTAATGTGTCTATTCTTTTTTATTCTGGAGCCACTGACTCCTTTATTTCACCGACCATTGTTGACCGTTGTGGTCTTGTGGCGGTAAAGCAAGGTGGTAAATGGCAAGTTGAATTCGCCTTAGGGGTGAAAGTAGCAGTAGAAAACTTAGTACATAACTGTGAACTTAAAATTGGTACGTTAACTACCTTAGTAGATTTATATGTTACACCCTTAGGATCGTATGATATAGTTTTAGGTATGGATTGGTTAGCATCTTATCATGCTATAATTGACTGTCGACTTAAGACAGTTAGTTGCATTAATAATTTAGGTGCGAAAGTGGAAATCGTAGGTATTCATAGACCTATCTCTTTGCGGATGATATCTGCTATGCAATTAAAGAGATGTCTTTGTCAGGGATGTCAACTATTTGCAACAACAAGCATTGATTTAGATGAGGGTGAGAGTCGAGAGGTATCTCTAGATGATCATCCTATTCTTAGGGAATTCGCGGATGTATTTCCCGATGACATTCTTGGAATGCCACCGAAGAGGGATATCGACTTTAGAGTTGACCTAGTTCCTAGAGCTGAGCCTATATCTAGAGCTCTTTATGAAATGACAACTCTCAGAGTTAGAGAACTCTCAGATTCTGAGGAACTTTTTAGAAAAGGGACTATTCAGCCCCTAGTGTTTGGGGAGCACCTCAAGCATTCTCACAGAAAAGAAGGACCTGATCTCTTAGGTCGTAGTATTGATTATCATCAATTGAACAAGGTTACGACAAGAATCAAGTATCCTTTTAAGCCTAGAATCGATGATCTTTGATCAAATTAAGGAGCTACCGTGTTCTCTCAAATCGACGTCCGGTTACCACTACGAGTAGCTGAAGCAGACATTCATAAACCGCTGAACTCGCGGGCACTACACCACAAGGTACTCATTTTAAGCTAACGAACGCACCATCTGTATTTATGAGTTTAATGAATGGTGTATTTCGTACATACCTTGATCGCTTTGTCCTGGTATTTCTCGATGACATTTTAGTCTATTCGAGGAATATAAAGGAACATGAAGAACACTTGAGATAGGTATTGCAATGTTTAAGAGAAAATCAATTGTATGCAAACCTGAAGAAGTGTGATTTCTTTCAAACTAAAATTAAATACCTTGGACATTTGATATCTGGAAAAGGTATTGTTGTGGATCCTTCAAAGATCCAAGCTATTGTAGATTGGCCCGCACCTACTAATGTAGGTGAAGTTCATAGTTTCATGGGTCTAGCTGGCTATTATAGGCGGTTTGTAGAGGGATTTTCTAGAATAGGTCATCCTATAACTTCTCTTCAGAGGAAAGGGAAGAAGTTTGTTTGGACAGAACAGTGTTAGTTGGCCTTTCAGACTCTTAAAGAAAAGTTAACTAATGCACCTATACTCATTGTTCCTGATCCTACTAAGGATTTCGTAGTTTGTGCGAATGCATCCTTAGAGGGTTTAGGAGCAATTTTGATGCAAGATGGGCGTGTAGTTGCTTATGAGTCTCGCAAACTCAAGGACCACGAATTAAACTATCCCACACATGACCTAGAGCTAGCTGTCGTAGTACATGCTTTAGTTTGATGGAGGCATTTCTTATTAGGTCATCACTTTGAACTTCATACTGATCATCGTAGTTTGCAATACATCTTTACGCAACCAAACTTAAATGCAAGGCAAAGACGGTGGATGGAGTTCTTGTGTGAGTACGATTTTGAAGTAAAATATGTTCAAGGAAAAGAGAATGTAGTGGCCGATGCCCTTAGTCGACGTCGACATGAGATCTCTGCTACTACTCTTGAAGTTGATTTGAGAGGTCAAATAGCAGCTACACTTCCTACTGATAGATTATATCAGGAAGTGAAATCAGAGATTGAATCGGGTAGACATTTAGAAGGTCGATTTGAAGGTTATGTCCTAGAATCGAATGGTATATTACGACATTTAGGTCACATTTATGTACCACATGTAGAGAGTCTTCGAACATTAATCATGACTGAAGCTCATAGAGCTCCGTATTCAGCTCATCCAGGTGTCAAGAAAATGCATGCCGATCTTCAGCAATTGTATTTCTGGCCTGGTATGAAACGTGATATTGCCGATTACGTATCGAGATGTCTTGAATGCCAGCGAGTAAAAGCTGAGCATCATCATCCTGCTGGATTATTGCAGCCACATCTCATTCCCGAATGGAAATGGGATATTATATCCATTGATTTTATTGTAGGGTTACCTACGTCATCACGTCGACATGATGCCATTATGGTAACAGTTGACTGTTTGACTAAAGTAGCTCACTTCTCTCCTGTACATTCATCATATAATGCTTCATCAGTAGCTAGGATATTCATGGAGGACATTGTTAGATTACATGGGATTCCTCATAGGATCATATCGGATAGAGATCCTATATTTACTTCAGCCTTATGGACTTCGTTACAACGTGCTTTAGGTACACAGTTGAACTTTAGTTCAGCATATCATCCTCAAACTGATGGTCAAACTGAAAGAGTTAACCAAATATTAGAGGATATGCTTAGGATGTACGTAATGGACCAACAATCACGTTGGGAGGATTACTTGTATTTAGTAGAATTCGCTTACAACAACGGATATCAGAGTTCCATAGGTATGCCACCATATCAGGCTTTATACGGTCGTCCTTGTCAAACTCCACTAAGTTGGGATCGACTTGAGGATAGAGTATTACTTGGGCCTGAGATGCTTCGTGACATGGAGCAACAGGTTGACCGTATTAGAGAGAATTTGATAGTAGCTCAAGATAGGCAAAAGAAATATGCCGATGTGTATAGGATCGACTGACAATTCGTTGTTGGTGATAGAGTGTTTCTTCGAGTGCGACCGCGAAAGAGTCCAATCCGTTATGGAAAAGGCTCTAAGCTTGCGCCTCATTTTGTTGGACCATTCGAGATTTTAGAGAGAATTGGTCCCGTGGCGTATCGACTCGCTTTACCACCCAGTTTGTCTCGTATTCATGATGTTTTTCATGTATCAGTTCTTAGACCATATCATCCCGACATATCTCATGTACTTGATTGGAATGCGTTACAGGTAGAGGACGGGCAACTGGCTTTGGAGCCCATGGCCATTCTTCAGCACCGGATGCTCAGTCTCAGGGGTCGAGACATTGATTAGGTGAGGGTCCAATGGGATCCTAGCTATGAGGCTTCGGCTACCTGGGAGGATGCGACACATATGAGGGAACTTTATCCCTATCTGTTCGCAGGCTTTCAGGCGCAAGCCTGATCCTAGGGGGGGAGGATGTAGTACCCCTCCGTTTATGCTTATGCTTTCTGTTGTTATGCTTTCACATTGTTAGACCTATGATGTTTTGTTAGATATTTTGATCGCTAGTTTTGAGCGATAGTGGATTATTCTGTGACATGATGATACTTGTTTGGTGATTATTGTTTTTAGACATGATATGATTTAGCGTAGATGTTATTTTCAGTCGATCATTGATATGTACATGCTTATGATGGACTAACAATATTTATTTTCTCAGTTTGTTGTGAAGTGTATTGGTGTGGAGAATGGAATCGCATCACTCGCTTGCGAGTGCCCTGCGATATCTGTGATTTTCTATGCACGGTGTGTCTGTTTTACGCTTTATATATGTATATGTATGCACGTTATTTGCTTGGTTGCAGGATTTGCAGGTACATGACACCGACTCCACCTGTGTATTCAGGTCTGAGCGTGTCAAGACTCAACGGATACGTTGATCGGGAGATAGTAGTCTGGTTTACCCTAGCCTAGTTTACAATCCTGGTCTTAGTACTTTGTTTGTTTTCAGTTTTGAGTCATAGGTTGTATTGTCATTTCTGTTGGTTAAATCGTTTGAAAAGGTAAATTTGGTTAATTTTTAATGTTGGAATATTGTGTTTTAAATTATTGATATTTAATTAATGTTTAAATGTAGTAGGAATTACTTGCTTAATAATTTAATTCATTAATTAGCTTATTTGGTTAAATAGTTGATCTTAAAAAGATTAAACTATTTTAATTAAATTAATTAATTAATTATATTAAATTATTAAGTGTGAAATTTATATTGCATTTAAAAATTAATTAAATTGTGGAAAATTAGAAAATTAAAATAAAATAAAATGCATGTGAATGGAAAATTGGTTTTCAAAATTTAAATTATATAAAATTGAAATTTGCATGCAAAATTAAAAGGGCAAAAATTGCCGAGAAGTTGTTGAGAAGATATTTGCAACTTCT
>VDFB02345993.1:0-24412 GCA_007258455.2 Sequoia sempervirens | reverse complement strand
AAGTTTACTTAGGTAATATGTTTTGTTCTAGAATGGCTAATAAGGACGTGCCATTCCTTTGTGAAATATTCCTTTTAATTTTTTTTTGGCAATTTCCTGATATATATATATATATATATATATAGTTTTTCCCAACTATGCTGATTTTGTTTTTGTTTTCAATGCAATATTTAAATAAATAACTACTAATTGAATTTAATATTTTTATGAATAAAATATTCACAAAATACTACTGATAATATTATTCACATAATATTTAACAAAGTTAAATAACATAAAAACCTGGGGTAAGTTTCCACATTGCCCTTAATAGGCTGGGCAGCTGGTTAAAACTCCTAAAATGTCCAGAATCTGATTGTTGCCTTTTATTTCTGCGTTGACCTCTTATTTCCCACATTCCATACCATTTAGTGATTCCTTTATATTTTCTATTTTATGTTGCAACCCCTTTTTTCCTTCCAATCTTCACACAGCCCTTCACACTTTGACCTGTGATGACCTTTCTATATAACTGCTTTTTTGAGAGTTTGAATAATAGTCAATAGGGTGTGGCAGGGTCTCATGACCTCCCTTAAATCTCCATAAGAAACTTCACAGCTGTGTTGACCATCTTTCCACTCCCATGTCACCTTCCAAGGTGATTCTCTTCATCTCTTTTTCTTTGCTTTTGTTTATAAAACTTCCATGATTTCCTGTGGGGTGTGGCTGGGCTGGCTCACCCAAATTCTTCACGCAAAAAGTAAGATTCTTGTTAAAACTTAGCAAAGATTAGTTGTGGAATATGGTACGGCTGGTCTTGCCAAGACTAACATTAAAATATAGAATAAATTTTAGTAGCCAACCTGGGATTAATTATTGCATAATAATTTTTGTAACCTAGAGCCGAAGCCTGTAATAACCTATAGTCAATTGTGAGACCAATTTGACCTTTGTGTGAAGCCAACAATAGGAACCAAAGGGTTTCCGTCTTTGGATTCTTGAATTAACCGAGAGAGTTTTCATCCTCAAGGTAAAAGCTGAACCAAAGCTTTGCAACAAGAGTTTTTGGAAATTGATTTTGAATAGAATGAATGCATTTTTCCAATAATTGTTTTTTTAATTCTTTTTCCATCCAACCCTAAAAGTAATTAAAAATTATTCTTTTATTTGAATATTCATTCTTTTTTCCATTTCTGGTTATTCATTGCTTTTTAGGTAATTATTATTTCTTTTAATTGAATATTCACCCTTTTATAAATTTTAGTTGCTTTTTTGTCGATGCATCGAATATTTACTTTTGGCTCCATGTAATAATGATAAATTAAGTGTCCTTTTTCCAAAGTTATTACTTAAGGTACCTTTTGGATGACTTAATAAATTATTATTATATTATCCCCTATAAATCCTCCCTTTAGCCTATGGGGAATAAAAATAGGCTTCAGGTCCTTTGACTTGATTTAGTTCAGAAAAGGGGACATTACACTTGGTTGCACCTTTTTTATTAATTTTACAAAATATTTTACATTTTTTATTAAATTTTCTTAGGTAATATGTTTCATTCCTAGGTAGCTAATAAGGATATGTCATTCCTTGATTGCACTTATTTAATTTTGTTTGTTTAGATAATATGCTTATTCTTAGTTGGATAATAAGGACGTGTCATTACTTCATTGGAGTCAATTAGGTTGCATCTTTGTCTCATCATTCCTTAATTGAAGACAATTTTGGGTACCACCTCTGCATCATTTGGTGCCACCACTGTCTCTACTTGTTGAGTTTGCTCCTCTCTTCCATGAATTACTAAGTCCTTTTGGACACTTGTCATTATGTTTCATCCATCCAAGAGGCTATAAATAATTGTCTTTTTTTAATTAGAAAAGAAGAATGATCCAAATACTAGGTAGTTCAAGGGACAATCTTGATTTATTAGCTAGTAATGAACAATATCATAGAATAGGTAATTGGAAAACAAAAATGTAAACTAAATACACATTTGATGTGCAAAAGGATTCTAGAAGATATGCCATTTCTATTCAAAATGAACAGGGAAAAACATTTATAGAGGGATAAGATGTGAGTTTGTAGATTCCTTGCCAACTACACATGATATACAATGTTGGTATTTTTACACAATAGCATAGGTAGGTTGCTAGCTAGGTTCTGAGTAGTTGTTGATAAGTGTCTAACACAAATAGCTGTGTGGCATATTTTTACGGGATGATGCCAAGTGTCAAACCCATATGATATCATGTCTTGTGGCGCAAAGGCTGCTAGGTGATGTGTGCATATGGTGGCATTGCTTGCGATATAGATGCCTCATGTTACAGAGATATGGTTTGATTAGACATGTGTGCAAAAATTTGCCTAGAGTGTTGCACAAAGTTGTGCTAACACTGTGATGTGTGGGTTGTATGGTGCTGAGTGTGCTAATGAAACCAATGAAGTTGACATGTGAGGCTGTGCTTTGATGAAAGAAGGCCATGAGAATGCCGATTTCCATTAATTTGTGTTTTCAATTTTAGCTTCAATATATAAATTTTGGTAGTAATTAGTTGGACTACCAAATGTTTTGGGTAGAGGTTTTAGGGTTAGTTCTAAAATCCTACATGGTAGTAGAGCCAATTTGGCTAATAGGCTAGTCGTGTTTCTCATTGTTGGGTTTTTCTCATTGAGGTTTAATCTATTGGAAAAGATATATTTGCAGGTAGTATGTTCTGGATGAATGATAGAGCAAATTTGTGCTCTTTAGACCTGTTGGATGGTCTAAGAAAGTTTTCTCTTTTGGTTTATCCAAATTAGACAACTAGAGGGCAAGTTATCAAAGTTTGAAGGTTGTAGGTTATTTGTGATTTTTGCAGATAACGTTTTTTAGAAACATGCTAGAGTGAAATTGAGTTGCCATATGTCCAAAGCAGCCAAAAACCTAAGGATTGTCTATCAATTCATCTGAATTGGATGCTTCTCCTCAAGACACCAATTTTTCTACTAGTTTAAGCCATATAGATTACATACAGTTCGAGGTAAAAGGATACTGTGCATAGTCTTCAAGGTGGATATGTGTAGGTATTGGAAGTATGTTCTTTAAAAAAGTTATTCTTTTATAATTTTTTTTGGAAAACACTTGAAGTGCTTTAATAAAGTGCATTGAGCACTTTACTTTTTGAAGGTACATTAAAGTGCTGGCTTATTAAGTTCTGCATAGCCTAGTACTATGTAGTACTTGTATGTTGCACAGTACCTCTAGAGACCATGCTTAGTAATGTACTATACTTTGTACCTCGATCTTTGACCATACATTGCCTATAATGTCAGTTGATACATAGATGCCTAGTTGCATGCTACGTGGGTCCATGCTATTTGACATGCAAACGCCTAGTCACTTGCCATGTGGGTTCATGTTAGCTACTGCATAGGTACCTAGATAGTGCCTAACCTATTGATGTTAGCATGATGTCATGCTGCTGTCATCACCTCTTGGTGGGGTGCTTGCTAATAGGACTTGGTTTCACATTTTGACATCCAAACTTCAGAGGAATCGTTCTCACTTGTTTGGACTTTGGTCAGGAACAAATTTATTTTGATTGGCCATTTTTTGGATGGCTGTGTAGTGAACAATAGTTGTTTGGATTTGTGACCTCAATTTTCAGAATTTGTAGGTACATCAAATTCTTGTGAGCAATTCTCATTTTTGTAACTTCTAGAGATTTGTTTTGGCCTATACAGACTCTTTTATGTCATTTTTTAAAAGTGTGTAATCTTTGCATGCTTCTTATTGGTGATTGTTGTTTGTTCCTATTCTAAATTAGTTTAGTGAATTTAGTTCTTGGTAATTTTCATGTAACTAAGATAACTTTTGATGTAAAAGTTGCAAATTTATATGAAAGGGGATCATGTATGAACAAATTGATAGAAAGGGTCCACAATTTTGGAGGCTTTCAATCATGGTTTATTTGTATAAATTCATAAAATTTGTAGTTATTCTAAATGACTAGAACTATTAGTCTTGGTGAGAATATATAGAATTTTACTTCATCAAGAAGTGTCGTCTACCCTATCTTCTTGGTATTCTTCCCAAGCCAAGTGGTATTCGGAGAAGAATGAGTGGTATTTGACAGACATTTACGTCTCATTATTTTTGAAAAGTTCTTAGATCATCTAGAGCACTCAGAGTGCCCTTTTACTACTTGATCCATTATATACAAGCTGTGTGGAGATCAGTTAGAATCTCCATCTTACTTGTAATGACTTCTTTGTTGATTTTTCTTCATCTGAAGTTGCAAATACTAATACAGAGATTTCTTCTTTTGCTTCAACAGAAGTCATGGCTTCTCGAAATTCTTCTGACAATTCTCTTCAGGAAGTTCATAAATGTTTACAATGATTCGCTTCATTGGAATACATACTTATCAGACATCTCACATCTGTTTGTAGATCTCATCTTTGGGATCTTGATGATACTATTGAGGACATTGTTCTCCTCTTTTATGACATCTCTTCTGTAGTTTCATCATTTTCTGTGGATCTAATAAGGGTACACATTAACTCTCTTGTTCACTCACCATCATTTCTACATGCCTTCATAATGACACATCCTGCAGTTGTACCTGAGTCTATTGATCAGGTCTAGTCATATTTTAGCATAGGCATGGAGAAATATGAACATTTTCTATAGATCTTTATCTTGCCACCTTTCATTCCACCTTTGGAGTGGGAATTCAACAGATATACAAATCAGGGGTTCTTTCTTCTAAATGGGAGATGCATTGCTTGATGCAAGGGGACCTACTTCAACGCTTGTTACGAGACCTTCAACATTCTTCATCTCCTACAACATGGGGGAAAGTGTTTCTTGGTGGGGCTACCACTGTCTTTCCTTGGAGGGATTCTTTTGTTTGTAGGAGCCTAACATGGCACTACTTGTCCAGATCCATTCCTTTTACTCCATAAGTTGCACTTAACGGGTGTTACCCTTTTAATAAGTTTAAATTTTAAATAGGTAATGTGTTTCATTCCTAGATACCTACAAGGATGTGCCATTCCTTGATTGATGTCAATTAGGTGCCAAACTTGCACTAAGGGTGTGTTAACTTGTTTATTAAGTTTAAACAGGTAATATATTTCATTCCTAGGTAGCTAATAAGGATGTGCCATTCCTTGATTGAAGTCAATTAGGTGCCAACTTTGCTTCATCATTCCTTAAATTGAAGGCAATTAGGTGCCATGTCTGCCTCACTAGGTAACACCATTGCCTCTATTTGTTGGGTTAGCTGCTCTTTCTGTCAAGTTAGCACAATTCGTCTTGGACGCTTCTCATTGTGGCTCATCCATCCAAGAGGCTATAAATAATTGTATTTTCATTTGATTAGAAAAAGATATGGCAACAAAAACGCCAATTTCTATCCATCCAGGTTTTCAATATCAATTTTATTTATGGAAATTTTGGAGTAATTAGTTTGATTGCCAACGGTCTCGGGTAGAGATTGTAGAGTTAGTTCTAAAATCTTACAAGTTAGAGATGGAAGCTGGAATCTTCCTTTCAATCTTAGTGTTGATGCAAATGATGTCATCAATCAAATTTCAAGCAAACATCTTAAGGTACAAGCAGCATGTGATCATAGGTGTATTTTTTGGAAATTGTAGGGTGCCTAAAAGTGGTCTCAAATATGGTTTATATGATGATTAGAATTTTCTGTCTAAAAACATTGATTATAATTTGAAAAATGGGAGTTATATGTAAGAACAATGAGATGATAAATAGTGAGAGGAGTGCACTTGCAAGCCTGGTGCAATGAACCCAGCTCTATCTAATTGCAACTGCAGGAAACCCTACGGTAGAAACGCTAGTTTAGGAACATAAAATTCTAGATTTGAAATTGAAAATACTGAAAATAAGATGCGCTAGGGGTCTGCATGTCATGATGATGAAGCTCTAGGGTCTATGCTTACTCTCAATCAATTCATTTTATCTTCATCATATACCTCATCATTTGCGATACATTTTGAATGTGGATTGATCTTGTCAACCTCAATCACGTAGTTGTCCTAGATGCTCCTTGATATAATTAAATTGAATGCATTATTTTGTTATATGCAAAATAAGTATTTTGATTGCAAATTGCAAGAACTAGAATATGAAGAGCACACAGGAAATACTGAGAGAAAAGAGGGGGGGGGAGGCGGGAGTCAATCAGTATTTCAAAACTTTAAAACTTAAAACCATATAACTTAGAAATCGAAACATTAACAACTACATAAAACACCATGAACAAGTATGAACACCAGTATTACGTGGAAAGCCCTTTCGGGTAAAAAAGCATGGAAAAATATTGCTTTTATTACTCCAAAGGGCACCAACCCTATTTACACAAGTGAGCACCGACTCTCCTTCGAAGCACCAACTCTGAACCAATTGAAACACCAACCAAGTAGGTGAAGTAGACAGGCAAGCACCTCAAACAAGCAACCAAGCAACTCAAACACGCAAGCAACCAGCTCGACCAAGTAGGCAAGGAGCTCAACCAAGTAGGCAAGTAGCTCAACCAACTTGACATTAATGACAAAATACTCAACAATCTCTCCGTTTGTCATTGATGGCGACACCAACTGAAATTGAAACCAATACTGTACCTGGCAACACCTCTTGAAATCTGTACTACTTTGAAAACAAAACTAAAACCAAACTGCTCTCCCTTTGACATCAATGACAAATTGAACAACCAATGTCATGGCATATGTAATGTACCGGCCAATTTTTTTCAATTTTTGAATGAGCACACCAGCACAATAAGCACTCGTTAAGGTTAGCTTAAACCAAAACCAGCAATCGGAAAGTACCTCTTCACCAAGAATGCGCACTCAATCTCGAGATGAGAATGATGCTGTCATATGGCAAGAGGGTCGTTGCTAAAAGAAGCTCAACGCCAAGAATGTGCTCTCCAACCCAAAGTGGGAATGGTGCTACCATATGGCAGAGGTACTATGTAAGAAATGCAATGCTGGAAAGTAAACTCGACACCAAGCATGTGAAATTCAAACCCAAGGTGGGTAAGGCGCTATCATATGGCCAATAATCTATTGATTAAGATGCAATGCAAGAAAGTAACTCAACACCAAGGATGTGCACTCAAGACCCAAGATGGGTGAGGTGCTAACATAAGGTGAAGTGGATCTAAATGCAGTACAATGAAGACTGAGCAATGGCTAGTCTCTTCCACAGCCGTGGGAATACAAAATGTAAGTTGCAGAAATATAGAGCTGATCAGTACTACTGATTCAACATTACAATATGAAGTATAATCTGCAAAAGCAATGAGGTATAGATGTTCTATGATCACCAAATGGTTAGAGCATAATCTCCTAACAAGTACTTGACATCCAGCACATGAAATATGGCCAAAATGACTGAAATAACAGGTCTGATATGAATTTGCAGCAAACTGAAAACTCAAACCAGCAAGTACAGATTTCACCTTTATGCTCGTAACTTCGCCAATAGTTCTCCGAATGATGTCAAACCAAGTGCAAATGAAGCATATGAGAAGGGTGACCAAGTACAAACCATGAAATAGCTACAACAACAACTCTATGAATTATCTAAACACTTTCCAGGCAAGATGAAGTGGTACGGCCCCAAGAAGGGCGACTTATGCAATATAAAATCCAAATCTGCTTATTAAAATCTAAGACTTAGCTAGAAGGGGCGCCTAAGGTAGACTTGAACAATGGGCCAATACCCAAAACCAACAAAAATTTGAGCAAGGAGCTATGATCGAAAATGTGCTTCAGCCAAGCACCACACCAGCATCACCAAAACTGATAAAAACTCTCCAAAATCAGCAAATATCAAATGAAGCCATCTTTGTGAAGCTCTATCTGCAACCTCTGAATGAAGAAGCAGTCTCAAACTAGCTAGGTACTATCTCTCAAGTACGAAACTGATATAGGCTAGGAGGTATGCATTCCTCGAAGCAATGGTTCTGAAATAATTTCAGCAGCATTTTGTTATGATAAGCAATGGATGATAAACAAAGAGCCCAACACTCTTATTTATAGCCTTCTATCTCCAAATTCAATTTCATTTCCCTCTCATTTGGGTGCCCAATTTGTATTTGTATTTCATTTAAATTCCAAAGCTTTACTCCTTGACTTTAGGCGTCCAAAACACATGAGGAATAATACTTTATCAAAATGCAAATATTTCATAACATAGGCATCCAAGTATATTTAAGTGAAATACTTTATAATTTGCAAATATTCCTCCAAACTAGGCGTCCATTTTGCCTAAGTTAATATTTCACTTAAAACATTATAATTTCCCAAATAAAGCCTTCAAAATGTTTAATTAATAAACATTATAAAAATCACTTATCTCTCCAAAATCGTCCTCCATGCCTTAGCCTAATATTTTTTCACTTAAAACATTATTTTCATCAAATATCAAACTTGCCAAAATAATCACCTCAAATGCTGGAGACCACTGCTAAAGCTGACCTGCCAGAAATAGCCGCTGCACTGAACTGTTGAACTACTGCTAAAAATAGCACTTCCAAAAATAGAACTTACTAAAAATAGCATACTGCTAAAAATAGTAAGTTGTTCCAAACTCATTTTCTCCACATTTTGAGCAGCCATCGCAACTTACTAAAAATAGTAAGTCCGGAAAAGTTCTCTGATTCCATTGCATTTCACACCACCATGAAGCACTCTGAAAACCCAGAAGGAATCCAGAATCCAAATTGAAAAACTGCAACATGCAAGGCTCCAAAAGCAGCCGAGATTGCAAGTCAATATCTTGTCATGCATGTTACCCCATCGTGAAGCTCTCCAAAAACCCGGAAAACACCACCAGACATGCGTTAGAAACTCTCGCATGCAAGACCTCAAAACCTCCTCATAAGTGGAAACCCTAATTCGGCCTTCTGACTAGCCTACAGGCATCCGGGAATAGGCTAAAAATCACTAGAAAGTGTAGTGCTAAAAATTGGGACATTACAATCCGCCCTTCCCAAAATTGCTTGTCCTCAAGCAATACCACCACAACTCCAAAAAATTAAACCTGATCCATACCAAAACAAGTATGATCCCAGGGTCCCATGTCTATCTCGGGAAGGACCCACCATGCCGATGCTGCACCACTCTGATCACATCAGTGAAAACATCATGCCAATGCTGCACTAAGCTCCCTTGTAACTCCAAAATGTTACCATCCATGATACTCAAACTGAAAAATCTTGAAGGACTGAGATCAATATCATGCAACGTCTGATGTCCAAAATGCTCTAAGTATACCACTGTCTATCACAATCCTAGGCAATAGGGAAGATATTCTACTCAACTCAAAATCAAACCCCTCAGCATATCTCCATAAGGTATGGAACAGAGCCACGACTGCAAATGTGATATCTCCAAATCTTCTTGCAAAGAGGAAAGCAATCCTTTGCAAGAGCTCCACAAACTCATACTCATAACTCCTCATGGAGCTACTATGCCTCATTTGAATTATACTGATACCACCATGAAGACTACAAAAAACTCTCATAGTTCCAACCTCATGAGTCTCAGAATGATGAATCAAAGCAAGTGGTAGTTCGTTGTCCTGAACCAACAATGTGTTGGCGTAAAAACTAACACCTCTGGAGTGCAGGTTTGTACAGACAGCTATGCACACTGCGTAATGAGTGCTCTTCAAATTAGGAGGGGAAGCTCCCTCGTAGTGCTGGAATGCGTGGAAAAGAAAAGTAATCTAAGTCCTATCTTTTTGTTCTCAGCTGGAAGAGGCACAAGGTTAAGAAAACCAAGAACGTTGCAGCTAAGGATTTTCTGGTTTCGCAGATCATTAACTACAACTAAGCTAACTTCTTTAAATCTATCCAGTTTCCTCAAGAAAACAGAGCATGAGGAAATGGAGCAGGGATGATTATCTGACGATAAGCCGGGTACGGACTCACAACGTGAAGGCAAGGTGGCACAACTATCTGCTTGTCTGAATAGGCTTATTGGAAACAACAATACACGATAAACTAAGTACAGATTCTCAGCTTGAAGGCAAGGTGGCACATCTATCGGCTCAATCTGAATAAGTTTATTATTCACACACATCATACGATAACCAAGAACAGATTCTCAACTTGAAGGCAAGGTGGCACATCTATCAGCTCAATCTGAATGAGTTTATTGAACACATAACATGAAGGATAGCCAACTAGGATAATAAATTGCATTGGCGAGACACGCATACAATCTACGATCAACTAGCCACTATATCTAACTAAGGCAAGCATTCACCATCATAATTGCATGAAACCCTATGTGGCATAACAATTCATCACAATAGTAAATACTCATGACAGTACTGAACGAGCAATATTGAGGGCAAGGTAGGCACAACATATATTTCTCTCGTGCAAAAGTTATTTACAAATGAGCAAAAGCTCTTATTTATATACATCAAAGGTGTAGGGAACCCTAAAATCACCTTGAGTCAACTACAGTCTTGCAATGCATGCAAGATTTATTGCTAAACCGTAATAAAGCAAATTATACAGTTAACTGGAAAACTACCATCAGTTAACCGGTACATCTAACCTAAAAATGGACAATTGTGCAAGCATGCACGTCCTTATTGAAAGCAAGTTAACTGGAATGCTACCATCAGTTAACGTAAAACCTAAATACAACTCCAAGTGAATAAAGCTAATCCCAGAATAGATATGCATGAGATGAGACAGCGAGTTAACTTGAAAAGGTAACGCCAAGTTTAACTCATGTGTGTAATGTCTATCATGAGTGGTGGGAACTGAAGTGTACTGGCTGTGATCTTGAACAAGCAATCCCTCAACGAGATTGTTAACTGCATCAACATCTGAATGTCAGCAACTTGAGCAATCTTGGCAATCTTTACACACTCAAACTAGCATTTCACTGATTGGTAACTTTGGCGGCTCCGTAACTGAAGTGATGGCCAACATCTCCTCTGCAGCTTGATACAAATCGGTCTCAACTTTTCTAACGAAATCATGAATTAAGACCGATTTGGTCTTGAATTCAGTTTGTGTGTACTGTACTCTGAAAAACTCACCTGTTGACTGTGAACTTGACTATGTTCTGACAAGATTTCTGGAAAGCTAAAAATACCCTGCTGAGGCTAAAAATAGCCTATCGAAGGTCAATTTTAGCAAAAAATTTGAGATATAGGTTTTGTCCAGAAAAAGATTCTAAGACAACCCAGAACGTCAAAGATGCGAAAATCTGACTTCTACTCGACCATGCAAAGAGTTTTCAGTTGAGAAAATTAGAAACTCAAGAACGAATGTTCTGAAGTTAAAAATCCCTGAAAAATCAAACGCACGATTTTAATTCGAGGAAGCTATATAGAAATGATCTAGATGCTGAGACTTGTCAAATTTTGCCAATTTCAGGAACATGCGAATTGAAAACTGAGAGAAATTTGAGAAACAAGGAGGAAAAAGACGTTTTTAATAAGCTCTTTCTTCTGTGAAAATCGCCCCTATTCTTCAAATTTGCTGATGAATGTGAACTTTAACCTGCAAAAAGAAGTGTTTGATGAAATCGCCTTTGTGAATTGATGATGAATTCGCCTTTGATTGCTAAAATTCGCCTTTACTTGAGAATTATGAATTTGCCTTGAAGATATGTCTTTGCTTTGAAGAAATATGAATTTTTCTTGAAAAACACGCCTTTGCCTTGAAGAAAAACGAATTTTCTTTGAAAATATGGATTTCTCTTTAAAAATACGAATTTCTCTTGAAGCTTGGTGAAAAATAAATGAAGGTGCCATGTTTAAATAAGAGAAAATTCGCACCAACTTGTTGACTGCAAGATTTAAAACCTCAGCTGAAAATAGAAGGCTTCTGATTGGACTCCTTTCAGTTACACTGATACTGACACTGAGTCCGGAAATAAATAATAATTAATTAATATTCATCATGCAATTTGCAAAGGCATCAATTTTAGAGATTCGCCATTTTAATGCCAAAATATGCAAAATAAATATTAAATATTATTTAACTTCAGTTGACAATTCGAATGAAGCTTTAGGATTCACTGTTAGACTTCACCGATTCCAAAAAGTCATCATCTGAGCTCATAGGCGTCCATTTGCTCAAGATATTGCACTTTTTATTAACTTCCTATTTTATAGCTGACGACAAAGTTATGACTGGCCATCTTTGCCACTGATTTTCGGGTGATCGAGAGATGCTGAGACCGAGTTGGAGAATTCATCGGAAAGCCTACTGAACAAGGAAGAAATGTTTGCTGGGAGACACTCCTACAAAATCCATCATTTAACACCTTGAAAAATTAGGCACCCTTGATTAAATTCATTTACGGGTTCCAGACTTAAAACCATTTTCCTAAATTGCCATCTGACACTTCAAACGGCTGCTGACGGCGAACGGTGAACCCTGCTGACAGGCAACCAAGCTCACTGCATGACTGGAGACATTCTGCATCCAACGAATATACACAAGGCATCTGAGAAATGCATTAAGGGCCTCAAAAGTAAAAGCGCGCCTGAGCCACAATTGCACTGACACCATTTTGACGAAAGTTGAACTCTCAACCAGATGCCCTATTTTGACCTTTGATATCTGGAGCTGGGATAACCCGATTCGAGCACTATCTGTTTTAACGGACAGCCGGAAGGAGCCATGAGAGAAGTCTCTAGAGGTGACGAAGCAAGAAAACTGCTTCTAAGACCTCAAAAATACCAGTGCGTATTTTATTTAAAATATACGCTCCATACTTAGCCATTTTCCGGATGTCTTCACTTTTCAGCATTTCGCCAAAGACCTCGCATGTACGAACGTTTTCCAAATCCCGAAGGCCGACGGCTAGGCTCGTTGAATAGATAAAGTAATTACGCTCAAGTCTTGTGAAGACTTCGAATGCGAACAACTTCATCTGACAGGCCTAAAGGTTAGGCGCCTCTAGACTGTAGAAATACAATGCAAATTTTATGTTGGTCCGCTCGTGAAATTACGTGCTTGGTAGAACCTCTGCCACGATCACCTGGAACGTCGGATCGACAAGCAGGATGATGTAATGCGAAGTTGGACTAGAGTAGTATTGATGTCAGGAAGACTTCGTTTGCAAATTTTGCCATCTTAAGGGTTATTTTAACCAGTGCCCCTGAGCTATAGTTGCGCTGGAAATGCAATGAAGAAGCTCTGGAACGTGAAATCTCCATTATAAGCTCATCTTTAGACGTCGACTGCTGGAACTCTGAGATTCGGATGACTACGTTTGATAGCTCGTCGGATAAGCAGACTAGTCATGAAGAGATTGACTGTATTAGCCACCAGAAATACCAAGATCTACCCCCCCTTTAAGAAGGGCGCCCTCAAGCTATAGGTGCGCTTTTTGCTGAAAAAGGACAAATTCCTCATATGTGAAACTTTGGGAATTTCAACTTCTGTCGCCAGTTGCCAGAACTGCGGGTCTCGGAAAGCTTCGCTGGATAGCTCATCGGATAGCCAGACCAATTCTGAAGAGTTTGATTGTATTTATGAGTATTTTCAACAAGATCTTGACCTTCAAAAAGAAGGGCGCCCTTGGGCTACAGTTGCGCTTTCTTGCTTTTCTCTGAGAAATCTTCATAATTTAATCACTAAAAACTCCGTCTTGACCACTGAAATGATCATGCGAAAGCATAGTTGTTGTGGTGAAATGCTTCTTCATCGTGAAATGTTCCATTCTGAGCCTCCGATGTAGGTTCTGATCAATAGAACTGCCTTTGAATGACAAAATACTGATAAAACTCCATGCTTGATATTGCCCAAAAACTGTACTTGACATCATTTTAGCAAGATTTAGACTCTTTTAAACAAAATGCCTTGATGAAGCAAAAATTTTGGTTTTGGGTACAACACAATGAGAGTAAACTATCAAAGTTAACATCACAAACCTCCATAAGATGAACTTGGAGAGTAGGAAAGGTGTGAAGAAACAAATAATCGCTGTTGTTCAAGGCTGGAATCAGCGTAGTACAATCTGATTCTTGAGCTCTACACAAGGAAAAACAACAGCACCAATGAGATTCCCAAGTGTGAGCGTGTGAGATGGGCATTGAGTTGCAAGATAACACCTCCAAAGTGGCTGGAAAATACACTAGAGCAACCTCCAACTGAAAACTACCATCTCTTTGACAAGAAGTGATGAACCCACTCTCTTGAATAAAAGTAACTCCACATGTAAGGTGGCTAGTCTGCCTCCAACCAGCAAGTTCGTGTCTCAAAATCTGCCCTTGTCTTAGCCGAGAGTGACTCCCAAGAGCAACCGATCGTTCATCTCTCCAACCCATACTCAAAATTTCTCTCCAATCCATTTGTTGACGAACACATGGAACCATCAAATGGCTGGAAAAGAAGGGAACAACACCAACAAATCTGGAAATTTGATCCTTATCCCTCCAAAAGCCCTTTCCATATGTAAAAAACTCTATCAAGCCAAGTTCAGGATCCCAAGCACGGATACCCAACTGAAAATAAACTCCAACACTACGGAAAGAAAACATAACACCCCTCTGAGTGTTGGTCAAAATCAAGTGCATACTTGTGAAATTGGCGTTCCCTCTGATGAAGCTTTGGAACCAATCTATGGAAGCTTCAACAACATTGGAGCAAGAAACATAAGATGACTTCAAATCCAATTCCCAAAATAGACTAGCATCACTCAACCCAAAGAATGGATTGACAAGAGTGCAAACACCATGTTCTGGTTCATCTTCCATCACGAAAAGAGGATTATCATAAGTTTCCACAACACCCACTTCAAAGAGAGGGTTGTTAAAAACTTGAAAGTCATTCTTTCCATCTTCTTGCTCCAAATCAGCACATGCAACTTTTGATTTTCTTGAGACAATTTCAAGATCAAACTCCTCTCGAAGACTATCAAGCTCTCCAATCACTTGCTTGATTTCTTCAGCTCTTTGTGCACCCTCTTGTTCCTTGAAAAGTTTGAAGTGAGTAAACTGGTCTTCTACCTCCATTAGTGCCATTTGAGTTTCTTCTAGCATGGCCTTTGTTGATTCAAGCTCATGAGTAAGCTCATGAACCTTTCTCTCTTTTCCTTGGAAAGCACTGAAGGTTTTCTTTGCAAATTCAATGGCATGAGCCTGATCTTCAATCAAGTGTAGGTAATCTGATTTCAATGTCTCCAAAGAGTCCTTGATTAGTTGCAAATTAGGAAGAGCAACTTCATCCTTCACTCCTCTTTGTCTCTCTTCCAACCGAGGCTCCCAAATAAGTTCTTCAATCAAACTATATGTGCGATCAAATCTAGATAGAGCTCGCACTTCATCTTCAAAGGACACATTGAATTGATCTTCCCATTCATGAGAATGTGAAGATGGTGAATTACTAATAGGCTGCAACTGAAAATCAGAACTTAGTTTCTTGTCTTTGCTGCCCTCATAGCTGCTCTAACATTCTTGTCTTTCACCACCAACTTGTTGAGAGTGCTCAATACTATGAAGAGGATCGTACTCTTCAACTTCTTCAATCCTTTGCTTGCAATCAACTTCTTGAATAGGTAAATCTGGTTTGTACTTAAGAACCTCCTTAAACTTTCCATCTTTGGTCATCAATCTCTTCTACCTTATCACTGTCTCCTTGATCAAACATTATGGCAGCCTCCAACTTGATCAATGAATCACAATTGTCCGTTGTTCGGAAAGTTTCTATAGCAACACACTCTTTTTTAGTGGCTGCAACCACTTCAAAGAGATCATTACGGAGCTTTATTGAACAATCTTCTTCTTCAAGGACATCTTTCCCTCCAATGGCCACCTCATAGTTTGCAATGCAATCTGATTTTTGTTCTTCATCAGGATCAAAGGGAAACTTATCCCACATAAGTTCATTGTCATAACTTGATGCCAACACACCCGGATCCCAAATGCTAAGGGGTTGACTCAGATGGTCAGTAGGAAAATGTTTTTCATGCTTCCCTTGAAGTATTGACTCAGTGAATAAGTCAGCTCCTGAATGTCTTAAGTTGATAAGTTCAAAAAGATTTCTTTCAAATGGTTTGGTTTGCTGATCAAACCCAAGATCAACAATGTCGCCACCGAAATGAAGTGAAGAATCTTCGATGCTTGCTGTTTTGAAAACTTCACCATCATTATCTTCTATGGAACTATCATGAGAAAGTATGTCGCTGATTTCTTCATGTGGAACTTCTTGGGAAGTTGGGACAGCAACAAGAAGAAAATCCTTCATCATCAAATCTCCAACATGATCATGCATGAACTCATTGGATACGTCTCCAATATCACTAATATGTCGTTCATCTTCCTCTTCTTCAACGAATTCATCCTAAACAACAATTCTACCAACATCTTCTGTGAAGCCCTTAACTTCAAGATCTTCATGGGCTGAATCCAAATTAGGATTCAAGACTGCTGCTATGTTCTGATCTTCATCACTTGCTATCACATGCAAGTCTAGGGGAGTATTGTGGGGCTCTTCCACACACTCTTCAACTGTCAAAGTTTCTTCATCAAACTCACGATCCATTTGAAGTGACATGTGCACCTTGCTTGTACCATATTCAATACTAGAAGACTGATTTCTTTTTCCAACTTGCTTATTTGTGGGTTGCAAACCACGAATAGGCACTTCTGCTTCTTCCTTCCTTGATTTTTCAACCAAGGCTTGTTTTGCTTCTCTTTTAATCATTTTCTTGATGTAGTTGACCATATCCAACTTTTCAGGCTTCAGTATCGCCACACAATTCAAATAGGAATCAAATGAAACATTGTTCCTAAACTCATCTAGCATGTTCTGATATTCTTCATGGAGTATGGCAGCTTCATGTTCACATTGTCTCTTGTATTGTTCAGCATACCCAATGAAATCCCTTGCGGCAACACTAACTTTTCCTTCCTTAGATGCCATAGTCGAATCTGACTTCTCCCAATTTCTGAACAAAAAATGCAACAACTTTGAAACTTCTGATAGCTGATACTGAACTCAGTTCTGACCTCTAATATAGAATCTGATTTCTCTGTCATTCATCTGTTAACTGAACACTTTTGGGCACAGGATGGCAGGATCATAGCTCTGATACCACTGTAATGTACTGGCCAATTTTTTTCAATTTTTGAATGAGCACACTAGCACAATAAGCACTCATTAAGGTTAGTTTAAACCAAAACCAGCAATCGGAAAGTAACTCTTTGCCAAGAATGCACACTCAATCTCGAGATGAGAATGATGCTGTCATATGGCAAGAGGGTCGTTGCTAAAAGAAGCTCAACGCCAAGAATGTTCTCTCCAACCGAAAGTGGGAATGGTGCTACCATATGGCAGAGGTACTATGAAAGAAATGCAATGCTGGAAAGTAAACTCGACACCAAGCATGTGCACTCCAAACCCAAGGTGGGTAAGGCGCTATCATATGGCCGAGAATCTATTGATTAAGATGCAATGCAAGAAAGTAACTCAACACCAAGGATGTGCACTCAAGACCCAAGATGGGTGAGGTGCTAACATAAGGTGAAGAGGATCTAAATGCAATACAATGAAGACTGAGCAATGGCCAGTCTCTTCCACAGCCGTGGGAATACGAAATGTAAGTTGCAGAAATATAGAGAGCTGATCAGTACTACTGATTCGGTGTTACAATATGAGGTATAATCTGCAAAAGCAATGAGATATAGATGTTCTATGATCACCAAATGGTTAGAGCACAATCTCCTAACAAGTACTTGACATCTAGCATATGAAATATGGCCAAAATGACTGAAATAACAGGTCTGATATGAATTTGCAGCAAACTGGAAACTCAAACCAGCAAGTACAAATTTCACCTTTATGCTCGTAACTTCGCCAATAGTTCTCTGAATGATGTCAAACCAAGTGCAAATGAAGCATATGAGAAGGGCGACCAAGTACAAACCAAGAAATAGCTGCAACAACAACTCTATGAATTATCTAAACACTTGCCAGGCAAGATGAAGTGGTACGGCCTCAAGAAGGGCGACTTATGCAATATAAAATCCAAATCTGCTTATTAAATTCTGAAACTTAGCTAAAAGGGGCGCCCAAGGTAGACTTGAACAATGGGCCAATACCCAGAACCAATAAGAATTCGAGCAAGGAGCTATGATCGAAAATGTGCTTCAGCCAAGCACCACACCAACATCACCAAAACTGATAAAAACTCTCCAAAATAAGCAAATATCAAATGAAGCCATCTTTGTGAAGCTCTATCTGCAACCTCTGAATGAAGAAGCAGTCTCAAACTAGCTAGGTACTATCTTTCAAGTACGAAACTGATATAGGCTAGGATGTATGCATTCCTCAAAGCAATGGTTCTGAAATAATTTCAGCAGCATTTTGTTATGATAAGCAATAGATGATAAACAAAGAGCCCAACACTCTTATTTATAGCCTTCTATCTCCAAATTCAATTTCATTTCCCTCTCATTTGGGTGCCCAATTTGTATTTGCATTTCATTTAAATTCCAACCCTTTCCTCCTTGACTTTAGGCGTCCAAAACACATGAGGAATTATACTTTATCAAAATGTAAATATTTCATAACATAGGCGTCGAAGTATATTTAAGTTAAGTGAAATACTTTATAATTTGCAAATATTCCTCCAAACTAGGCTTCCATTTTGTTGATTTAAGATAACTTCGGTCAGATATAAATGATGATTGCATTCATGCATCATCATCATTTATATTTAACCAAACTGTTCTTAAAATATAAATCCATCAAATAAGTTATTTGAATTTCAGATGATGATCAAAATTCGCAAATGGATAAATCGAATTTCATATCAGATGTTTGTTAAACCACGCACCTTAGTCTTTGTTAACACCGAATGGCTTCGGTTGTTAAGGAAGCGCTCAAGGGACACGTCCCATGAGCAGACGTGTCTCCACAAAGTGGAGACACGTCCTCTCATGAGACGCGTCTCTCCTTGAGGCGTGTCTTCCTCATATAAAAGGGACATCATTCCCTTATTTGCAAGACATTGAAATCGATAAATGTTCTGCAATCAACACATTTGAAATAAACAAAATAAATCTGACTTGGAATTCTAGGACAAAATTTCAAACTTAGAATTTCCATAGGTTCTTTTAGGATACAATCTGATAAGATTTGATTACAATTACATGGTATCAGAGCCAAGTTGAGCGAATCCAAATAAGATCTAGATATCAGATTTCTTAGAAAAAATTCGTATTTTTGAAAAATTGAATTCACATCTCATTCTTCATAATGTCAAGTGTGATCAGATTTGGAGATCCTCTTGAGGGAGCAAACAACTTCACCTCATGGAAATTCAGAATCATGATGATTCTCAAAGAAAATAAGTTAGACTCATTTGTGAGAGAAAACAAGAGGTAACCAGAGAATGATCCTGAGAAAACTCAATGAATTGAGAATAATGAAAAGGCCATGAAAATCTTAGTAGATGCAGTTAGGGACCACATAGTACCTATTCTAGCAAAACATGAAACTGCATATCTAATGTTCAAATCCCTTGAGAGCACCTATGAGATAATCAACACCAGTAGGACTCTTGCATTAAAGAGACAAATCAACAATGTCTAAATAAACAAATGAGAAACTATTAATGCATACTTCATGAGGATTATTGAACTAAGGGATCAATTATCTAGAATTGGATATCAAATTGATAGCAAAGAGTTAACACTAATTGCACTAGGAGGCCTACCAAACTCATGGTAGCCATTTGTTCAAGGAATAAGTGCAAGATCTGAACTCCCCAACTTTGATAGGCTAAGAACAGACTGCCTTCAAGAGGAAACAAGACTCTCAACAAAAGAAAACAAACAAAAATCTATAGATGAGGACATTCAAGTGCTCAACACATCATCTAATAAAAAGGGTAAGAAAAACTCTTATGGGAAAGGCTCATCTAAGAGAAAGAGAAATTCCCATGGAAAAGGATCATTCAAAAGGAAGAAAAACATCTCTCAAGTACAATGTTTTAGATGTGATCAATATGGGCACTATGCAATGAAGTGCCCTGACAGATCAAAACAACAAGCATCATTTGCTAAAGTAGGAAACCAAAATTCAGACCATGATTCTGAGAAATTTGTATTTTATTCAGCCTTATCAAGTCAAGTATCTAACAATATCAACAACTGGGTGATTGATAGTGGTTCTTCGAAGCACATCACAGGGTTTAGAGAACACCTAGACACTATGACTGAAGAGTCTGATGAAGAAGTAACAATTGGGGATGATTCTACACATCAAGTAAAAGGGGTTGGAGCTTGTTCCATCACATTGAAATCTGGTCTCTCCCTTCAACTCAGTGGAGTTTTATTCGTACTTGGAATAAAGAGGAATCTAATATCCATCTCTGCTCTTGAAGACAATGGATATAGGTGTGATGTCCCGATGCGGGCCCCTATCGGAAGGTGACGTAGGTCTGCCCCGAGCGGTTTGCCCGCCCACGTCCCGGCCCTCATGGAGTACTAATCCGGATGCCCCCTTTAATCTTAAGAGGGGTGCCGCCTACCACACCGGGCTTTTGGTGTAAAAGTTAGTCACTGCTGCACCAAAGCCCTGACCGGTAGTGGTCACCCCTCTCTAGCGTTGGCAAGCATCCCCAGATAGGTACTCACCAAGACCCCTGGACACGTATTGGCAAACCATTTCTACTGCACTCCACGCCACCCTCCTCGAGCAGGGGGCCCGACGGACATCACAACCCACCACGCCCATGAGTCTCACCTCGAGACCCTCCAGCCTCATACCTGGGTTAGTTATCATGGTAACCAAAAGTCTTGACTGTAGTAAACGGCACCCCTCTTAGCGTTAAGGGGGCATCCCCAGGATAGGTACTCCCGCCGAAGACCCCGGACACGTGGCTGGGCAAACCGCTCGGACAGACCTACGTCACCTTCCGATAGGGGCCCGCATCGGGACATCACAATAGGGTTACCTTTATGGATGGGAAATTTCTGGCATGGCCTAAGAACTCAACTATAAAAAAAGCTCTAAACATAGGTGTAAGACAAGGTTATCTTTATTAACTATGCACTGAAGTCAAGCAAGCCCTTACCTTTGATACTTTTGATTCAAATGAAATTTGGCATAGAAGATTGGGACACCTTCATTTTTGTGCCCTACCTTCCATGGAAAAACTTGGAACAGGATTACCTAAGTTAAACCCTACTCATGAAGGAACTTGTAAAGGTTGTGCCCTAGGAAAGAATACAAAGGGATCCTTTCACAATAGCTTGAGCAAAACCCAAAATGGATTAGAATTGGTTCACTCTGATTTATGTGGACCCATGTCTGTTCCCTCCAAGGCAGGCTTCCTATACTATGTCATATTTATAGTTGACTTCTCTAGGAAGACCTGGATTTACTTTCTTAAGTGTAAAGAGTCAATAGAAATCCTTAAAAGGTTCAAGGAGTTCAAAGCTCTTACTGAAAACTTCTCTGGGAAGAAACTAAAAATCTTAAGGACAGACAATGGGAAAGAATACACCTCTGAAATCTTTAAGGAATTTTGCATGAATGCTGGGATTAAGAGGGAGTTTACAGTAGCCTACAACCCTCAACAAAATGGGGTTGCTGAAAGGAAAAATAGAACCATTGTAGAAGTTGCAAAAGCAATGTTGCTTGACCAAAACATTGAAACCTCATTCTGGGCAGAAGCCTCTAGAACTGTTGTCTTCATCCAAAATAGATGTCCCTATCTCACCTATAGATAAATGAAACCTTTAAGAAGCATCGGTCTAAACCCGACATTAGTCACTTTGAGATTTTGCTGTCCTGGCCTATATTCATATGTGCCCAAGGAGAAGAGATTCAAACCAGGAACCTTCCAAAGAAAGGAGCATTTATGGGACAGAAAAGGTTCCAAGGGGCCTATAGGATTCATACCCCAAGTAATCAAACTGAATTGAGTGAGATACATTCCTGAAGAAGACATTGCATCTCAAAAGGGTTTCAGTGAGATAGAAAATTATTCCCCTAGGCTATTAGAAGTGGAACCTACTCCTGAGATTCAGAGGGAGTATCTTGAGGAAATGACAATTGAACTTCAATCTTCTTTAGATGAGAATGCAAATGACAACAGCAAGAAGAGGCCACTTTGGGCTAGAAAGATGATCAAAGAAGTTGAGAATCATGCAGCACCCAAAAGAACATTTAGGGAGAGTAAAAGACCCAAACGGTTCTCAAGCTATGTTGCTCTAATGAATGACATCATAAATTCAGAACCCAACAGTGTTTCAGAAGCCTTCAGACATCAAGTATGGAAGGACGCTATGACGGAAGAGTATCAGTCCATTCTAAAGAATGATGTATGGGATATTGTGCCTAGACCAAAAGAGAAATTTGTTGTCTCTTCTAAATGGCTCTTCAAAATCAAACATGCTGCTGATGGCAGTATAGAAAAACATAAGGCACGTTTTGTGGCAAGAGGTTTTTCACAGAAGGAAGGCATTGATTATGAAGAAACATTTGCACCTCAAGGTTCAAGTACATCCAGGAGAGCAAGATAATATTGCGCAGTTTTAAAGGTCAAAGATCCATCAGTGGATGTGAAACCGGCCTTCAGCTGATTATCAAGAGGAGCTCCACCTTAGAATAAAATTAAGGTTTTGTGATACATAAACCTGACTCACATGTATGCAGACTAAAGAAAGCACTCTATGGACTTAAACAGGCACCCAGGGCTTGGTATGAAAGAATTGATAGCTACCTCTTAGGACTAGGATTCTCCAAGAATGATGCAGACCCAAATATTTACTTTAAGGTAATCAAAGGTGATATGTTAATAATTATTTTATATGTTGATGACCTACTGATAACAGGAGAAGATCACCTCATTGCTCAAGGAAAGAAGGATCTAACTTCAGAGTTTGACATGAAAGACTTGGGCATCTTACACTACTTCCTAGGTTTAGAAGTATGGCAGAAATCAGATGGCATCATACTAAACCAAGTGAAGTATACTATTGATATTCTGAAGAGGTTTGGAATGTTGGATTGTAGACCCATGTCTACACCTATGGAAACCAACCTTCACAAACTAAAAGAAGCAGCAGCAGAATCTAAGTATGTAGATACCACTCTATATAGACAAATGATTGCATCGTTGATGTACCTGGTTAACACCAAACCTGATATTTGCTATGCAGTGAATGCTCTAAGCCAGTTCATGTGTGAGCCAAAGGAAATTCACCTTATGGCTGTGAAACATATATTGAGATATCTTCAAGGCACTATTGGATATGGTCTTCTTTACAAAAATAATCAACTAGATCTACATGGATACTCTGATTCAGATTGGGCTGGAAGTGTAACCGATCGGAAAGGTACATCAGGATGTTGCTTCAGTTTGGGATCGGCTATGATCTCTTGGATCTGCAGAAAACAGTCTTCGGTAGCTCAAAGCTCGACAAAAGCTGAATACATTGCAGCCTCTATGGGGGCAAGAGAAGCAGTATGGCTCCGGAAATTGCTTGTGGGACTCTTTGGTGAGCCCTTGAATACTACTATCATTCATTGTGATAATCAGAGTTGCATCAAACTCTCTGTAAATTCAGTATTCCATGATAGATCTAAGCACATTGAGATCCCCTACCATTATGTCAGAGACATGGTAGAAAAGAATGTGATCCAGTTGGAGTATATTAGTACAAATGATCAAACATCAAACATTCTCACCAAACCTCTCTCCCGAATCAAGGTTGAACACTTTAGGAAGAAGCTTGGTATGATTGAAATATAATTTGATATTATGTTTGAAATTTAAAAATTGTTTAGAAGTTGTACTAATATATTTAAAGATGTTTAATGTTTAAACTCTTTTGTCATGTGTGTGACTCCATGACCTTATGGGCCCGCTCCCCCTGTGTACATTATTGAAAGGTGACGATCTTTCTAATAATGAACACTTGTATGTGACATTGTAAAGTGACGACTCTACAATGTTGAGTTGAACTATCATGATAGATATCATGTGACTTGATATCTGTGGACATGTCATGATAGTATCTCTTGGACACTTTGATGGATATCATGAGACTTGATGTCTTTTGAAGATCATTGTGATGCTTAAGAGATAATCATGGTGGATATCTATATACATCTGTGGATATGCCATGAATTATTATGGTAGACATCATGTGACTTGATGTCAGTGCACATACCATAATGAAGATGTGATTATGAAGAATGTCATGTGACTTGACAATCTTATGAAAACATATCATATCTTTGATATCACGTGTGAAGGTGATATCTCCACTTATTTGATTTGGATATCTTCCCTAGCTAAGAGGGAGTGTTGATTTAAGATAGCTTTGGTCAGATATAAATGATGATTGCATTCATGCATCATCATCATTTATATTTAACCAAACTGTTCTTAAAATATAAAACCATCAATAAGTTATTCA
>VDFB02345992.1:50287-153832 GCA_007258455.2 Sequoia sempervirens | reverse complement strand
TTTTAGGGTTTCGAGAAGCCAACAGGAAATTATAAAAAGAAGATCTTGAGCCTCATTTCACATCTTTTATCTACAGGAATGTTATGCTGCCGGATTGGCTTTGGGATTGCTTCGAGGAATGAAGGCCTCCTAGCTTGGGCATTGCTTCTCGCTTGAAAGATAGCGACTAGTGGTGAGATAGTGTAGTTTGAATGTTTTATTGTGAGATCTCTGCATTTTTAGTCTTTGTGAGGATATGTAAATCAGTTTTATGCATATTAGTGGTTTTCTGGAGCTGCACATTCATTGTAGCAGATTGATGTTTTTAATCATAAGTCATAAAATACACAAAGAGTCGTTCTGGGTATTGTCTCATTGGTTTTCTCTGTTGGAAGCGACCCTTCATGAATATTTGCAGATTTTAATACGAAGCTTATGATTTTATAATGCAAATCCGTCATTCTTTGAAGGCTGTACTTTCTAGAGTGCGTTGGGATTCGTGTCAGTAATTAATAACCATTTTTAGATGCCATTTCTTATTACTAAGTTGGCGCCATCATTTTGAGGGTCTATTGCATCAGATTTGAGATCATTTGGGTGAGAAATGAGAGAGATATGAGCATATGAGTGAATTCCTAGGTTGCTGGTTTTTAATTTAAAAGTGCAGATTTGTGGAAAAACAGAATTATTATTTGATCATTGAGAGATTTATTGAACCGGCATCTCTAATCAAGCCACGGAGAGTTCTTATATGATGTAATGCTAATCTTTCAAATTCCTATGCTCTTGACAGGCGAAGGATCTTCATTTTGTAAACTGACAGTAGTACTGGCAGTAATTCTCAAGCTTGTTCAATTTTGATTTGTAATGCTCACTTTTCATTGTGAAGTTGTTTTGTAATAGTTACATCTCTGCCCTATGGTAGCTACTTTCCCACTCTGGGTTAGAAAGCACATTCTGGGTGTTGAGTACTTTCAGCATTTCAGTTATTTCTTTCAAGCATTGTATTTTTGTAATACTCCCGCCATATGGTCGCCTCAACTCCATACTGGATTGGGTAGCACATACTTGGTGTCGAGTTCCCTTTCAGTACTTAGTGTAGAAGATCCTCTGACCATATGCTCTCCATCATCGGCGCCATTCTTGGTTAGAGTTCTTGCATAAGCATTTTGATTTAGATCCTCTGACCAATGCTCACACCTTGCCCACATCGGGATCCTGGTGTACATTCTGGTTAGAGTTGCTTCAACACGTTTTGGTTTAGCTGCTAACCTTAACGGGTGCATTGGTTTGTAATCTGCAATTTGAAAAAGTAAAAAAAATTTGGCTCGGAATATTTCACGCACATCATAAATGCTCATAAAATGTAAATTTACACTATTTGCTTCAGAATGGAAGTGTAGATTGCATTATTTAACTGTGACAAATAGATTGCAAGTGATACACATACCAGAATATCTCCAGATTATTTAATTAAAGAATTTGCCAGTTTGACAGTCGAAAATGGTGAAATCAAGCATATAAGCACGCCAAATCTCCAGATGTGATTTCTCCTGCCTCGAAACTGGATACAATCCTCTGAAATTGCTGGACGCCAATGATAGAAGACAAAAATCACACAAAAGGGAGGCGTTTCAACCTAACCCTTCACACGCCTTTCTAAAGGCACAATATCCAAGGTAGGGCGTACGGCCAAGGAAAGAATGCAAAGAATCTCTGCTGGAAGCCTCTGACTCTGAAGAAAGATGCGCCACCAGGAAGAAACCCTCATTTATTTGCAAACAACAAGAAATCTGAATATATATAATCTCTGTCTGTATCTGTAGAACCTCTGTATGAAGCTCTCAATTGTACTGATTTAGCTGATCTTTCACAGCCTCAAAAGCACTCAACACTGAAGAGTTATCGTTCCTCAATGGACAAATTGTTCAAACCCTGGTAACAGGAGAATGCACAAGAAAAATAGCACAAGGCAAAGTGAAATTGTCAAAGATGAGTTTCTATTGCCAGGAAATGCTTTATACCCAAATGGCACACATTTCCAAGAAGATACGCCATTTTGAAATCATTTAAATCTTTTAATATTTTATTAAGTCCTTTTTAATAGTCAAGACTTAATACATGAGCGCACTTTAATATTTTAAGTCATAAAAATATTAAATCTCCTTTTTGAACATTTTAAGTGATATAAAATATATTAAAGTCGATGTGACTTTAATAAAAAGGCATTAAGTTAAATAATTAACTTAATCACTTAAAATTCCATAGCTCGCTCAAAACTTAGAATATCTTTGTGCCGTCAGAAGTTGTGGACTCCTGAAATGCCAACGCCTGCTGTGAACCAGTCACTGGGCTCTGAAAACCAAAACGATCAAACTCTCCAGAAAATACCACTAACCCTCTAACCAATCTGGCTAGCCCACAAGGGTCCAATAAAGGGCTAACACACTATTCCCGAGAACTGTCTAGCGAGCGGACATCACAGTCCGCCCTCCCCGAATTTGCTTGTCCACAAGCAAACTCAAAGCCGGATGCTGAAGAATACTATCACTCTCCCAAGTAGCATCCTCTGCCAGTAGATCCCTCCACTTAACCAAGTATTCCCTGATAACCCGCCTCCGAAGATGACGCTCTCTGGAGTCTAGAATGGCCTCAGGTATCAAAACCAGTTTCCCCTCATCATCCAGGGGTGGCAAATCAATAGAAGGAATTACGTGTTGTCCCAACGCCTTTTTGAGGCGCGACACATGGAACACGTTGTGAACCCTACTGTCCACCGGAAGATCTAACTCATAAGCCACTTGACTGACACATCTGACAACTCTGAAAGGCCCATAGTATCGCGGCTTAAGTTTCCCGGAGCCCTTCTTACGAAGGGTGGACTACCTATAAGGCTGAAGCATCAGGTACACCAAATCATCGATCTCGAAAGATCGCTCTACTCGTCTCTGATCAACATATTGTTTTTGCTGATTTTGGGCTTTCTGTATATTCTCCCTGAGTGCCTTCATAATATCCTGGTTCTCCTGTAATAAATCACCAGCACTGGGAACTCTACTGTCACTCAGCAATAAGTCTAGAAAGCTCGGAGCATCATACCCATATAATGCTCGGTAAGGTGTCATCTGGATGCTCATGTGATGGGTGGTATTGTAGCAATACTCACAAAGGTATAACAACCTCACCCATGCCTTCTGCTGCCCTGAACTATAATTTCGCAAGTACCCTTCCACCCATTTGTTGACTATCTCCGTCTGCCCATCTGTCTGGGGGTGGTAGCTGGTACTCGGGGTGAGCTCTGTCCCACAAAGTTTGAATAACTCCTCCCAGAAGTTACTCATAAACCTGCTGTCCCTATCACTGACTATACTGCGAGGCAAACCGTGCAGCCTGAATACCTCTCGGAAGAACAAATCTGCCACCTGGGTAGTCGTGTGTGTAGTAGTGATTGCGAAGAAGTGTGCATATTTCGTCAAACGATCTACCACCACGAAAATAATGTCCTTCCCTTGAGCTTTTGGCAAGCCCGTGACGAAGTCCATGGACAAACAATCCCACTTCCTCTCAGGAATGGGAAGCGGCTGGAGTAAACCTGCAGGATATGTGTGCTCTTGCTTGTTCTGCTGACAAACAAGACATTCCCTGACATACTGGAGAACATAAGACTTGAGACCCTTCCAAGAGAATCTCTCCCGTACCTGCCTATAGGTCTTAAAGTAACCGGGATGTCCTGCCATGGGTGAATCATGGAATGACCTCAATACCCTGTCCCTCATCTCAAAACCTGGGACCAATAAAATCCTCCCTTTGTAGATGATAAGGTCATCCACAAGTGAATACCTGTCATCCTGTACTGATCCATCTACTATGCTAGAAGCCCATGGGTCCTTAGCATACTCTGCTACTATCAGATGTCTCTAGTCCTCTGAAACCAGTGTAATAGAGCTCAAGTGAGGACGGCGAGATAAAGCATCAACAACCACATTCTGAGTGCCATTGACATAGGAGATGTCAAAATCGTAGGACTGAAGCTTGCTAACCCATTTTTGTTGCCTTTCATTAAGATCTCGCTGCCCAAGAAAATGCTTCAGACTATTATGATCGGTTTTCACAGTGAATTTACTACCAATCAAGTGCTGCCTGAATTTGGCCATGGCATGCATGATGGCCAACATTTCCTTATCATAGATACTATAACCCCGTTCATGACCTCTTAGCTTTCTGCTCTCGAAAGCTATAGGGTGTCGATCCTGCATGATAACTGCACCAATACCCTCACCACTGGCATCACAATGTAACTCAAAGGGTTTAGTGAAGTCCAATAGAGCCAAAACTGGACACGTAGTCATGAGAAGTTTGAACTTCTCAAAGCACGCTTGTGCTAATGGTGTCCACACAAAAGCACCCTTCTTAGTCAAATCAGTTAGTGGGGCAGCATGCCGCGAGAACCCACTAACAAACCGACGATAGAAGGCACACAATCCTACAAATCCCCTGAGCTGTGTCAATGTCTCAGGTGTAGGCCAATCGATGATGGCTCGAACTTTCTCTGGATCCATGCTGACTCCTGCACCACTGATGATGTGTCCCAGATATAAAAGCTCTGCCATGCCTAAAGCACACTTGGACTCCTTGGTGTACAAGGACTCCCTGTCAAGTATACTCAGTACCTCATCCAAGTGAACCATGTGTTCCTCCCATAATTTGCAATAAACTAGGATGTCGTCGAAGAACACCAATACAAATTTCCTCAAGTGAGGATGGAAAACCCTGTTCATTGTAGATTGAAACGTGGCTGGAGCATTGGTTAACCCAAATGGCATAACCAAGAAATCAAAGTGTCCACAATGACATCTGAACGCAGTTTTCTCTATGTCCTCTCGGACTCTGATCTGGTGATAACCTATTCTCAAATCAATCTTTGAGAAGTAGCAAGCTCCATGAAGCTTGTCTATCAACTCATCTATTCGGGGAATAGGATACCTGTTCTTTATGGTTCTCCTGTTGAGCATTCTGTAATCAATACACATTCTAAGTGTACCATCCTTTTTCTTCACCAAAGCAACTGATGAAGCAAAGGGTGACTTACTCAGCCTAATGTGCCCCATAGCTAACAGCTCCTTAATAGTTTTCTCAATCTCATCTTTCAAACACTTGGGGTGTGTTGGCGTTTAAATTAGCACCTCTGGAGTGCTGATTGTAAACGTTCAGCTATTTCAAATGTTTTGCAACACTTCTTCGTTATTTAAAGAGGAGAAGTCCCTCTCTGTTGGGAGCAATGCGTAGGGAAGGGAAATGTTAACTAAAGTTCCTATCTTTTTATGCTTCAGCAGCAGGACACAAGGGTGCACAAACACAATGCGCCGTAGCTAAGCTTTTCTCTGGTTTCTGCAGATCTTAACTACGACTAACTAGCTTCTATCTATCCAATACCTTCAAGATAAACAGAGCATGAGGGTAAAGGAGCGGGAATGGGATGGTTGGATCACTTGAATTCACCGTCTCCAGAGGATATGACCGAGGCTCTGAACTCTCGAGTATACACCGGGATAAGGTTGGTACAAGCAAACACTCTGCACGGTAAACTAGATCTGTGATCTGCCAAGGAGGAGGGACTCCTATCCGAGGTATGAGCTTAAGAAATAGCTTACTAGAAACAACAAAAACACGATGCCTTGGCCAACGAGCTTGCTAAGGAGGAGGGACTCCTATCCGAAGTATAGCTTGGAAGTCAATACATTAAACAACATCAAACGACAACTGTCAATAACAAATATCCAAGGAGGAGGGACTCCTATCCGAGGAGGGAAATGAGACAACAAGCTATTAAACACAGGACGTAGACATAACTCAAATAAGATGATCAAAATGCAAGTGCCTTCTGATATTCTTCTCCAATGCTTTATCAACGAACTACAAAAGTTGGGAAAGCAAAGGCACGAAATCATGCACAATTACAATCATCCAACGAACTCTCATCCAAGAGTGAACAAATATTCGCTTTCAAAGTGTTGGCAACAATGGCGCAGCAATTTTGCATAGCAAGTAAAGGTTAAACAAATAATGAGCCCAAGGCTCTTATTTATAGGACTCAAAGGAGTGGGCAACCCCAAAATCTCCTTGAGTTAACAATGAGTTCTTGCCAATCAATTAGCAAGATTTATTCCTAAATAGGGGGAACAAGCAGTTAACTGGAAAGCTACTTCAGTTAACTGAAAGTCAACAAAGAGTCAACTGGAAACTACTTCAGTTGACTGAAAGCAAACTAAAGGTGAACTTAAATGTAAAGTTTCCCTCTAAAATAGACATCCACATTTAGTGGAGATCTAAGATCCACAAATCATGGAAGTCAATTAGACATCCTTAATTAGTGGGATCTGACAATGCATGATTTAAGGAAAGTGGAGTTAAACTTGGAAAGAAGCATCAAGTTAACTCCAACTACATTTAATAGCATCTCGAGTTGACTTGGAAAGAAGCATCAAGTCAACTCAAGTCTCATGAATGCCACTTGGAGGGTGTATGGCGTCCTTCTCTGGTGCATTTATAGCTCGCCATTAATCAACAGTGTCTCAATCCATTGATTGACTTCATCGGCTTCTGGGGAGTTAATGCTCTGTAGGATGATGACGTGGCGTCGGAGCATGACCTCACCCGTTGTGAGCTGATTTCCGAAGTCAATGCATTGAGATGCTGCCTCTTCTAACTTGGTCGATAAAGCTGCTACCTTAGCCAGCTTACAACCCTCTGGATCGTCAAGAAAGGTATTGTGGATGACATCCCTGAACTGGTTCAGTACAGTCACCAACTCAACGTATTCTCCTCCCTCACGCTGATATTCCATGCAAGGGAAAGATATTACCAACATTCTTGCGAAGTTGATAATAGTGGCGACCACCCTTCTATAATCAATCAACTCTACTGAATGAGCGTCGTAGGCTTTCACCTTGTACGCCAATTGTTCCTTCCAAGCAAAAAGATGTTGCTTGTTTTCCTCAGAGTATACTGATTGATATGCTAATTGCAAATCTGCAATTGTACTTTCGTCTTCAAGCCTCTTTTCTGCAATCCTTTGTTCCGACTGCTGGATCTCCACACGAAGTTCATGTGCTCTATCCCGTAACTGGTATAGGTTCGCCAGTACGCATCTACCCTTGAGAACAAACTCTTCCACCTGATTTCTCAAGTGTTTGCCGAATGTTAACAATTGCCGATGATTTTGTTCGGCGGGGAGATCTAGTAGTCCTGCTGGTAGGGCTGAGACGTTTGGTGTGCCATGTATCAAGCTGGTTATGTAAGACCTCAGTTTCTGATTTTCAGCCTTTAAGGCTGCCTTTTCCTTACCATCCTTTGCCATCCTTTCTTGCACGCTCACCGAAGCTATTCCGAGAAGATCCGCCTCCACCTGTCGTGTAGTCTTCCCGAGGTTAAGTTGAGACAAAGTGTAGTCCTCTACTTGAACCTCGTGTATGCTTTTCTCTACTGGTGGGGCGGCAGTCTCTATAATGATCTCACAATCTGCATTCCTTTCTATGTGAACTTGCTTCTTTAACTTCTTCGCCGACGTGTCTTGTGGGACGTGGTCGAACTCGGTAAAGTCAAGTTCATACGAGGGTTTTTCCCTCTTCCTTCCTAGGAAACCTTCAAGCCAAATAGAATCTCGGCGAACTTCACTAGGAGGGACGTGAGGCCCTTGAATGCTAGATGTATGAGACTGTGCTGGAGCAATGTCTCTCGGTGGCGAATCCAAGTCGATGAGGACTGTGTCTGCTGTGATACTGGTGATATGGGCGGCTCTGTTTCCATAACAGGCACCGTTTCTGCTGCTGCTTCTACTGTTGTTGCTTCCGCCATTGGTTCAGCCACTGGTTCTTCAACAACTACTGCTGCTGGTTCCTCCGTGATAACTTCTGCTGAATCAGGGGTAGCAGTCTCTACTCTTTGTTCTGGGGCAGCAATACCCGTGATTATTTCAGGACTATGTGTGGCTTTCTCCACTGGTGTCCTCTGTGTTCTAGGTTTTGACATCCTCATCCCTTGGGGAGGATTGCACCATTGCTTTTGTCTAGGTTTCCTTCTTGAAGTGGAAGGTGGTGTAGACTGAACCTGTGGCGGCTCTGTTCTGTGAGGTATCACCTTCCTTGATTTCTTGCTGTCGAGATAGAGTTGGCTATTTCTAACCACTCTACTCGTTCTTTCTTCTATAGATGTGTCTTCTTTGGCATACCAATCCACTCTCGGGAGCGGTTGGGAGTCAACTGAATCTGCGAAGAATGTGGGAGAATGAATTCCCCTTCATCATCTGACAGGCCCTCAATGTCTGCTGACATGAAATCAGCAATCTGTGGGAGTCTGAATCTGCTGTAGTTCCTTCTTCGCACTTCATACTCGTCTTTACAATTCATCCAATAATCTTCCATAGAAGACTTATGTGACGAGTGTTGCTCGAGGTGTGCTGCATAGAGTCCTCTGGGATCATAGGATCTTCTATCAATGAGATATTTGAGGTTGAACCTCCTTGTTTCTTGACCCATCATCTTTGCATCCGCCGCAAATCCACATCTATATAGTCCCATTTCAACGGGAAAGTTAACAACTGTCTTCCTCTTCAAGCGCAAGTGGATATGAACCTCGGACAACTGTCTCAGGAACTCCATGAAGACTACCCTATCCGAAGGGTGTCTTGGTAGCATGGCGGGGTGGCCAATGTAGCCATACACGCGTATGTAGGAGAATGTAGGAAATTGGATGAACCAATCTGCCCAATCCGCCATTGCCTCTCTGGCTGTCTGTGAAATACGCACGTGCATCTCATGGTTAAGCTCACGAACTATGTGCATGGTGAAGTGATCACTTGTCTTCTTGAAGTGTCTTTCCGCTTGAGTAAACTCAAGACGTGTGAAATACTCGTGAACCTTCTGCACACCTAAGGTTCCCACATTGTTCAATAACCTAAAATCGCCTTGGAAGGCTATTAGGTATACTAGGTAAGAGCACATGTGGAACCTATGAGCTTCCAGATACCCAGTGATTTGTCGGTGGAGTGTGTCACTGATCAAAGTGGCCCAGTCATAGTATTCCCTCCTGCCAATGATTTTAGCGATGACATAGTACATCCATGGCTGGAATTGACGACCATCTTCTTCTCCAGTGACTGTTGAGTAGAGTGATTAACACTGCGTACTCGTCTTTACATTCTCCTCGCCCCAACAACTTAGGCAAGCTTGCCTTTGTCACTTTCAGCCATTTTTCGGCCATTATCCTTTGACATTTGTCCTTAGCCGTCTCAAAAGCTTTCTCACATTCCGTCAATGATATGACTTTGCTGTTAGGATGTGAGGGAATATCAAAACATCTTTCGATATCCTGAGGCTTTAAACTGCAAACAATTCTTCCATCTGCTGCTCTGATTTCTCTGGTGGTAGGGTTGTAATGCTTGATACAAGCGATTACGAGCTCTACGCTTTGTAGTGTGATGGGAATTGATGCGGCTTGCAGCAATCCGGATTCTTCGATATTCTGCAATGTTATTTGATTCATGCCTTCTAACTGCTCCAAATCGACCACTGGATTTACTTGGTGTAGATTTGTGTCAACTGTTTTCAGGTAATCATGGAGTAAGACCGTCTTGGTCTCGTATTGCACCTGGGAGTACTGCATCCTGAAAAACTTGAAGATTGACTGTAAGCTTGACCTAGTTCAGATGATTTTCGGAAACCCTTAAAAATAGCGCCCTGCCGAGAAGTATTTTTCCGGAAAAAATCTGGCACATGGGTTTTGTTCGTGCTTCAATGCTGAACAAACCCAGTTCCTCAGAATTTGGATTCTGAAACTTTTTCGGAAAAACCCCAAAAATAGGGGCAGCAAGTTTGCTGATTTTGGAAAATTTGTCGAGATGGGTTTCTCTGGAAAATGATGCTGAATCTACCCAGTTGATCAGATCTGATGTAGCCTGTTGCTTTTTCTGTCAGATGCAAGAAAACCTAAGACAAGAAGAGAGGAAAAAGACAGAAGGTGGATTGGAAGTTTTATCTGATCTTCAAAAAAACTATCTCTGATCCAATCCTCAAAATGGCAATCTTTTCCTGCTTCAGATCTGCAAATAAAAATGAAGAACGGATGAAAACCTCCTTCAGATCTTCAATGGCGTCCTTGAGAGCTTGTGGCTGTTTTTATCTTTGAATCTGCAATGAAATAATGAAAAGGGGACGCCATCTCCTTGAATATATATGTTTGAGCTTCAGATCCACAAATTTGGGGACCTAACACAAGCTCAAAAGGTGATTTGAGTTTGATCTGAAGTTAAAAAGGTGATTTCCACCAATCGTGGAGCGTTTTAGCCAACTTTAACTCAAAAGCTTTTGACTTTAGTCAACAAATGACCTTTGACTTCTTTTAGGCGTCCCTTTTCATCTTTTGCAAGTTTTTTAGTATTTTCTCTCCTGAAAACCCCCTGTTTGATCCTGAATCTAGCGTTGTCTGTTGATCTTGAGACGTCACGGACACATTCACTGCGGAGCTGAATCCATACTGGAAAGAAGTGCCTGGGAGACTGAATGATAAAAAGCTGAGTTAAGGGCTCCAAAAGATGGGCGCCTTTCCCAAGAAAGGGCGCTTTTGCCAATGCCTTAGTGATTTTTCAATCTTCGTTCTTCAGCTTATTTGAAATGACCTCTCGTGCCTTGAACTGGATTTCTCGTTGATCGGAGAGTCAGATGTTTTCACATGACGTTTCATCAGGTACCTCAGCTCTGTTCTGCTAAGAATGACTGTCTTCGGGAAATCTGGATCTCAAATTAGGGTTCCTTTATCCAAGGGCGCCCCTCCTTGAAAAGGGCGCTTTTGCCTTTTAGCTTGATTATTTTCATCTGACAAGTTGCCTACTTTGATCCAGATTATCCGTTGACTGCTCGTGGTATTGCAATTGCGCTTAGAGATCTATTTGGGGTGAAGGTTATCCCGGGAGGCCATTTGTCGGTCGTTGATGTGTTTTTATGACTCTTGAGAATAAAGTTAACGGCTTCCCTATTCTCTCTTGATCAAAGTATTCCATGCTAAGATTGCAAGAAAGTTCATGCGTTCAACTCCAAGGTTCCTTTAATGCGAATAGGCTCAGTTTGGCTCGATGTGATTTGCTGGTATTTCAAGGGGACTTACAGAATTGTTCGGCAGTGGAGAAAGGGATTCAAATGCTTGAAAGATTTATCTATGAAGTGCGGGTTTCCTATTCTAACCAGAAAGTACTGAATTGAAAAGGGTGTAGGGCCTAAGAAGTTTATGTTCTATTCTAAATGCAGGATATGTGGAGCTTCACTTCAATAGACTTCAACCGGATTTCACCTAGCCTCCGTCGGACAGCCTCAGCAAAATCGGTGCAATCTTCAAGGGAAATAGCAAAAGATGTTCAAATTATGACTTAACATGCATACACCATCACAACGACGCATATAAGCATATAAATCACAACTGAAGTTAAACTCAAGGTAATGTCCAGTTGACCACACAAGGCGAACTTATCATCAACAAGCCGCTAGTGGTATGGAATAAAGCGAAGCTATCTTAGTAAAACACCACACACCAAAGTAAGCTACTTGCATGAATTTAAGCTACTTGGATACGAAAGGAAGAAGAAACCTTGCTAGCATTTCATGACAAGACGAATTCCATCATCAATGAAAAGATCTATTATCATAAAATGTGTTACACAACAATTTCCTCAAAAGTTTTCAAAGGGAAAACTTTATTTCTTCTCCAAACTACACTATCAATCTACTTCTAAGCTACTCTAAGCTGTCCCTCTACTCTAATTCTACCCTGATCCTCTCTACTGTCTACTTTCTAATCTAATGAGTTACAAATGAGGGGGACTCCCCCTTTATATAGCTAGCCAAGTCCCAAAAGACGGCTAGGGTTACAATCAACAGAGTGGCCAAAATCGTGCCACCTCAGCCCTAAATAATATTGCCCTAAAAACCGTCACAGAGGAGAGTGGGGTAATAAATGCGCCATAATGTCCACCATCAGCCTTCTAGAAGATTCCATTTGTAGACGCGTTCACACTATTCTCGATCTTCTTTCTTGGCGTTCTTTGACTTCTTCCACTTGAGGGTCTTCATCTTCGTCACTTTGAGTTATACTAAGTCTTAACACTTAGCCATTTTCTTGCAAACTTTACTCCTTTGAGATTGAAACTTGTAACTTTATCTTCCTTCGAAAGTTGTGATATCATCGTGGATCACTTAAATCATCAACGCTAAGTCATCATCGTTTGGCCTCGACGTTCCTCCTGCAAAACAAGCAAGGAGAAGGGGATCAGATCATTTCATAATATAAATTCAACTTACTCACCTGATTCTAGCACTTTGATCTTCAAGGGCTCATCGTTTTCACTAGCCAACTTTTGCCTTCTTCATGATTCCTCATGCCTTAGCCAAATTTTGATCCATCTTCTTCAAAGGCGTATCATCCCTTTGACAGTATCAACTTCAACTGCATCTTCAAGAAATTCATTTCACGTGCTGGAGCTCTGACAACCTTGGTTTTATTCACCTCTGGCTCAAGGAAACTATCTTCACGAAGGATTTTCACCTTGAAAACACATTTTCTTCATTTTTGCCTTAGAAAATTTTCAAATTTCCCTTAGGAAATTCATCAACCTGGTGCCCGCTTGAAATCTTCATCCCAGAATCCTCGACAAACTGTGGAAGACCTTAAAATCAACTCCTCATCGACAATCTTCGATACCCAGAAGAAAATTTTCTCCAGAACGCGTTGAATTCATGGGTGCCCAACGAACGGGTTCATTTAATTTTCTCGAATTTTGAACCTTAGAAAATATTCCCCTGTGAAATTTAAATCCGTTCTTCGATCTTCTCTGAGAATTTTGCTCTGACTTGGAAATTTTTATTAATCCTGTGTAGCTGGCATTCACTGACTTTACCTCAGGCAACTCTATTCACGCTTCAGGAAAAATCCCATCACCTCAGAGTCTAGGCGCATTTTCTAGAGGAAGAAAATATTTTGCCTTAGAAAAAATTTTAAATCACTTCGAAAATTTTGCCTTAGAAAATTTTATATCCAACTCGACCAATTTTGCCTGTGAAAATACCAACTTCACTTAGAAAATTTTATTCCTAGAGATGCCTGGCACATTTTATTTTCTAGCCACCACTTGTATTTCATTCCACACTTGAAATATTTCATCACTCATCTTTTATTTCATTTTACCATCCTTAAGGCGTATAGCACACTGAAAGAAAATCACGCCCTATCATTTATCTTCACCACCACACACTCTAGACTTGAAGAGGAAAATCACGCCCTAGAAAATATCCTCAACACCTTTTAGCATTCACACTTTTGGCGCATCTAACACTTGAAAAGGCATAACGCCTAGTATCTACCAAGCTCTCACCACGCCTTTGGAGTATTTACTAGCCTTTTACTACGCTTTAATCACATTTCACCCTATTCTATTCACTTATTACACCTCAAACTAGGCGCATTTCCATGTAGGCAAAGGATGGGCGCATTTTGCTTGTGTAGAAGGAATCTTTTCAACGCCTTGACCTTGTGACTCTTGAGCTTCTCCACGTTTGTCTTCACATGCCCTCTTTTGGGCGCATTTGATGCCTTGTGAAGGATAAAACTTGGCGCATTCTTCCTATGGAGGTGGATGAACTTTCAAACACCACCCAACAAGTGGCTCTTCACCTTCTCAGTTTTCGTCTCTACATGCCTTGTTTTGGGCGCATTTTGCATATACAAGAGGATGAAGTCTTTAACGCCTTAGCTGGTGACCTTTCAGCTCCCTTTGCTTTGTCCTTATGTGGCCCCATTTGGGCGCATTTTACATGTAGAGAAGGATGAAGCATCTTTGACCCATGTTGACTAGCTAAAGATGGGCGCATATTGCATGATGAGGAGGACAACTTTTTCAGCTTCTTATTTTTTGTCTTCACATGGCAGCCTTTGGGCGCATTTCAGCCTAGAGGATAAACTTTACTTGACTTTGCTTTGACCACCTTTTAGCTGGGCGCATTTCATCATGTGTGAAGGACGAGACTCATACTTAGAAAAAATTTCAAATATCTTGCACCAACTCTTCCTTGGGCGCATTTTGGCATGGGAGGAGGATAAAACCCTTTGACCTCTTTGACTTTCTTGCTTGTTGGGCGCATTTAGGCCATGGTGGAGGATATTTGTTTGCCTTGGAAACTTTTTTCAACAACTCTTGAAGTGGGCGCATTTTAGCATGGCAGGAGGATGAAATTCGTTGACTTTCCTTGACCTTTTCTTCTTGTTAACTCCTTGGGCGCATTTTGCCAGTGGAGGTGGATGAGAACTCATACTTAGAAAAATTTTCAAATACCTTGCACCAACTCTTCCTTGGGCGCATTTTAGCATGGGAGGAGGATAAAATTCTTTGACTTGTTTGACCTTCTCTCAAGATGGGCGCATTTGAGGCCTCTAGGAGGATGAACAGTGACCTGGAATATTTTTCTTGATGCCTCTTTGAGCTGGGCGCATTTTGCCATAGCAACTGGATGAAGTTCCAGACTTAGCCATTTTTCTCGTCCTTGCCAGCTTCTCATACCCTGCTATTTATAGTAAACCTTCTCATTTTTGCACTTCTGAAGATTGGTTCAACTTGAAATTTTGAACGTAGCATCCTCATAGCTCTGTTGTCCTGTCGACACTGCCATTTTCAATCACCCTGCTATTTATGGCCTGTTTCTGAAGGTGGCTTACTATAAATAGTAAGCTCATGTTTTTGATAGCTCCCAAGCTCCGATCGAGTTGAAATTTGAATGAGGCGCTCCTCACCACGTGACCTGCTGGCTGACACTGACGCATGCAACTGATTTACTATTTTTAGCACGTTTCCCATCTCACTTACTATAAATAGTAAGTGCTCCTTTTGACTTGAAATTTCACCAGCAGATAGCCTGAAGAACGCTGATCGCAGTGGTTTATATCGGATTTTGAAGATTTTGACTTTTGATGCCTATTTTTATGCTCCGAAGCTGGAAACCCTAACTTGCACTGCATGCGTGATGCATCAAAAAGATCTCCGCGGTTTCTAACACCGCGGATCACCGTGAATCAACTGGTAGCTACGCCGACACACCGCTAAAAATAGCAAGTTCCTACTGAATCCTCGCCAGATGTCACACCATCGCTGAAGCTCTGAAAACCCATCAGAATCACCATATGCGAAAGAAACCTCGACATGCAAACTCTAAAAATAGCCTCTAAGGCCGAATCCCCGCAAAGTGATCATCCGCCTTGCATGTTATATCGCCAAGGTCTCTAAAAAACTCCGGTATGAATATCCGCAGACATGCAAAGCGAAAAAATCCCTGTGATCCGGACTCGGAATCGCCTGAAGCCTAACAGTAAGTTGTCCGCTTTTGTTCAAATCAGCGCAAGCAACCGTTATACCGGAATGCGGTGATGATCGAATCTCAAAAATGGGGCCGGCTAAATCATTTCCAGAATTGCAGACTTACCAAAAAATAAAGTAAGTACCTTGGAATTTGAAGAAACTTACCGAGAGTCACTGAAGCACACTCAACATCAATGTTAAGCTCAATTTTCAAGTTATTCACTTTATTCGACTCGCATCGTAATTACCAGAAGACAAACCCTAATTTCGTGACTCCGCCAAATTTTATGTTAAAGCCTTTAGACGAACGCCCCAAAAGACAGAGTAGGAACGAGAGTATTAAATAAAAGAAAAACAAAACCAACACCAAAACCAAAAGCAGCCAAAATTAGGGTCCCCATTTGCAATAAGGATGTGTGAAAACATCAAGCAATACCAAGATCTAGATATTAAGAGAAGCCTTTTGCTTTGAAAAGGCTCTTTTTCTTGCAACTTTGTCGTTAACTGTGGTTTCCTGTCAATTCCTCAACTGCCTCTTTTTGCTTCGTCAGCAGTTGCTAGTGATCTATTCATCGGATGATCTGGATGTTTGTTTCACTGTCGAGCCAGCACTCAAATGTCAAGAATGACTGCTTTGGATGACCATACTGACTGCATTTGACCTTCAAAGATCATGGGCGCCCCTGCTTGAAAAAGGCGCCTTTTCAACATGTGAGCAATCTCCCCTTCGTAACATCTCCAGAGTTAGTCAAATTTTGACCTTTTTCGTTTTCAGGAATCTCCTTCGTCAAACAGCATCTTTTTTGACCTTTTCCGCCATGGTTGTGTCGTTGAAGCTTTTGAAGCTTAGCTTTCAGCACCTGGTACTGGCCAATCTACCATTAATGGTTGTGGAGCTCCTAACTTCATTCCTGAAAAAGAGAAATAGACCCACCAGAGTAAAACGTGTCTTTTGATGATTCTGACTTGACCAATGTGATCGTGAAGCCTTTTAAGCCTATCAAAATCATTTTCGATCATTTCTGGGAAGGTCCTATTTTCGGGGGATTTCCCTGAAAATAGGGGAAAAAAAACCCTAATTTTCAATTTTTCAGAATTTTGTACATGTGTTCCTTGACAGAAACCCACCAAGATTCTATGATTGGTTTGACCTAAAACAGACCTTTCATGGCATTTTAACAAGATTTAGCTCAATTTACACAGAATGCCAAAAAATTATTTGGTGTACAACAGGTGCCGTAAGGAGTAATCATAATCGGTTTGTGCCCCTCATCCAGCTCTATAATATGCTCAATACCTCTATCGAGGTCTGCCTGGTGGAATTGCATCAATACCTTAGCATGTTTGATTCAAGTTCCGCACATCCGATGGTAAGAAGAAGCTTGCTGCTCCAACTGTGAAGGCATTCTGAGATTCCTGTCACCATCACAGATAGTCTTTGGAATTCACCAATGTACGATTCCAAGCTACCTAACTGTTTCAGTTGTGCCAAATCTCTGAAGGATAGCTCAGGATCCCTTCTGTCAAATCTCTCTACCAGTCTATCAGTAAACTCCTGGTACGAGGTAATCCTGTCATGATGAAGAGTAGCCATACCATGAATCCACCAGTCATGTGCCATGCCATCAAGGTGAAGTGTTGCAAAACGAATGGCATCCTCCTCTGGCATGGGGCGTAATGTCAAGAATGTGTCAAGCTTACTAACCCAGGCACGTGCTGTAACTCTACCACTGCCATCAAAGTTCGCCAAGGTAAGCTTATTGTTAGCCTGTCTAAGATCATTATGCTTGAATCTAGGCCGCCTGTCATTCTTGCTTCTGGTGTGTTCTCTCTTCTGGCTCATGAATCTGTCGAAGTTAAGGTGCTCCTTAACTCTCGGTGGCAAATTATCCCACTCATCATGCATAGCCATAATGTTATCTGCAAAATTAATCTCGCCACCCTGTTCAACTTCGTCCACTTCCTCAACATCATCTCTGGTAAAAGTAGGACATGTAGCTCTCTCAATGGTGCGTGCTGGAGCTATGATTCTCTGAGGCTCTCTGTGAATACTGCCTTCACGATCATGATCCAAACTATGAGCCCTATTAATTGTCAAATTTTGAACATTCGTGCTGAGTTGTTGAAGAATAGTCGCCACCTGTTCTTGCCCTGCAACCATACCTCTGAGCACGTCTTTAGCTTCTCTGTCCTCATCATCCCAAGGATTCCTATGAGAACTTTCTCCTGCCCTGTTCACCATATTGTCCCAATCTAATTCCTCCTCCTGTTCTGCAAACGGAAATGGTGGGAAAGGATTTTGATCACCTCTCTGATTTCTAGGACCCCCTCTGGAATAAAACTTGTCAAAACCCTCTCTGTGTGACTTCATAAATTTCTCTAACCCCACAAGCTGGCAGCATCAGAGCTCTGATACCACTGTGATGAGCCCTGCTGGCTCTCAACTCAAAAAAACCAAATTTTCTTAAGTCTTTATGTGTTATTTAATTTTTTAGAGAATGTTTGATAGATAGAAGAGAAGGGGCGCACATCATAAATGCTCATAAAATGTAAATTTACACTATTTGCTTCAGAATGGAAGTGTAGATTGCATTATTTAACTGTGACAAATAGATTGCAAGTGATACACATACCAGAATATCTCCAGATTATTTAATTAAAGAATTTGCCAATTTGACAGCCGAAAATGGTGAAATCAAGCATATAAGCACGCCAAATCTCCAGATGTGATTTCTCCTGCCTCGAAACTGGATACAATCCTCTGAAATTGCTGGACGCCAATGATAGAAGACAAAAATCACACAAAAGGGAGGCGTTTCAACCTAACCCTTCACACGCCTTTCTAAAGGCACAATATCCAAGGTAGGCCGTACGGCCAAGGAAAGAATGCAAAGAATCTCTGCTGGAAGCCTCTGACTCTGAAGAAAGATGCGCCACCAGGAAGAAACCCTCATTTATTTGCAAACAACAAGAAATCTGAATATATATAATCTCTGTCTGTATCTGTAGAACCTCTGTATGAAGCTCTCAACTGTACTGATTCAGCTGATCTTTCACAGCCTCAAAAGCGCTCAACACTGAAGAGTTATCGTTCCTCAATGGACAAATTGTTCAAACCCTGGTAACAGGAGAATGCACAAGAAAAATAGCACAAGGCAAAGTGAAATTGTCAAAGATGAGTTTCTATTGCCAGGAAATGCTTTATACCCAAATGGCATGCATTTCCAAGAAGATACGCCATTTTGAAATCATTTAAATCTTTTAATATTTTATTAAGTCCTTTTTAATAGTCAAGACTTAATACATGAGCGCACTTTAATATTTTAAGTCATAAAAATATTAAATCTCCTTTTTGAACATTTTAAGTGATATAAAATATATTAAAGTCGATGTGACTTTAATAAAAAGGCATTAAGTTAAATAATTAACTTAATCACTTAAAATTCCATAACTTGCTCAAAACTCAGAATATCTCTGTGCCGTCAGAAGCTGTGGACTCCTGAAATGCCAACGCCTGCTGTGAACCAATCACTGGGCTTTGAAAACCAAAACGATCAAACTCTCCAGAAAATACCACTAACCCTCTAACCAATCTGGCTAGCCCACAAGGGTCCAATAAAGGGCTAACACACTGTTCCCGAGAACTGTCTAGCGAGGGGACATCACACTAAAACCTCCAAAATGATGAAAATCAGAAACTCCGAGAATGCAAAGGTGATCCTTGAAGTATAATCACTCCTGGCTAGGATGGATCTCTCACCACCGAAACCAACAACTAAAGATGAGGATTTTCGTCTTCAACTAGCAAAAAATGAAAACCTAGAAACAATCCAATAGCATCACATTATGTTGCCAAAGTTGAGATAATGAAATGAGAGCTCAAGAGGTGAAAATATAGGAGGGAGGAATTAGGGCAACACACATTCAAATTCACTTTATCCCTCCAAGAAAACTATGCCCCCCTTCATGAGCCTTATAATTTATTTTTAATTACCCTTATGCCTCCCTCAAACTAGGCATCCACTTTTGGAGGCTATAATTTGTTTTTTAAAACAACTTAATTCATCTTTTACGAGGCGTGAGACAAAGTCGAGATAATGAAATGAGAGCTCAAGAGGTGTGAAATATGCCATCCAATTTTTTCCCATGATTTACACAACACAAACCAGCACTATGTGAACTGATTAGCGTTAGCTTGCAAAATGATAATCAAATTAAATGCACTCAACGCCAAGAATGTTCACCAAGATCCTTTGGAGCGCGAGGTGATAGCATATGACAAAGGAAACTGAACAATAACTGGAAAGCAAATTACAACTAAATGTAAACAGGCGGTGAACCAGCCATGAGAGATTTCCTCACTACCACTTATTCAGTGGGGGGAAAGATTACAAAGCAAAACTAATTCATCCGCTGCGGCGGGCATCTACTCATGAGTGTGAATTCGCCACTTTTCAGTGGGTACAAAAAGAGAGATTATTGAGTTCTTTCTCCACACTAGTAGTAAACCATCCAGGGGTTACAAATATGAGAAATTAAGCACAAGTAAATGTAGCAAAGGAATGACTGGAACAATACTACTGTTTACAGTCTTACAATATAAATAACAGCTACAAATTACAAAAGATTTACAATAGAATCAAAGCACAATTGACAGAAGATGATCTCCACACTAATTATCTCTCAAATGCTGAAAACATAAACCAAAATCTGAACGTCTAGAGGTCTGATAATAATAACCAGCAAACTGAAAATGATCAACCAACAAATTGTAAACTAATAAAATGCTCACAACTACTTCAAAATACCTCCAAATGGAATGAAACAAATTGCAATGACTCTCTAGAGGATAGGCGCCCAAAGTGCAATGACAAAATTGCATCAAAACTCTACCAATAATTAAGCACGAACTCTAATGCCCTCTTGAAATGCTACGACTTGCTAAGAGGGGCGATTTGCAAGATAAAATAAAATACTCCAAATTAAATTCCAATGTTTTGTAGAAAGGGTTGCCCTTGGTGTAGAATCACAATGCATCAATACCTAGAACAAGATTAAATTTATTCAAAAAGCTGCTAACAGAAATCTACTTCAGCTGTATGAACACCAGCAACATAGAAACTGAAAACATCATTAAAATTCTCCAACTTTGAAGTTCAATCTGCTAGTTTGGATGAGAAGCAGCCATAAAGCCAACTAGGTGTTATCTTTCAAACACGAAATTGGACAAATGCTAGGAGGTAACCATTCCTCGAAGCCAAATTCATGAAGTCATTTCGACAGCATAACATTAGGATAAAATGATGGATACCAAATGCTGGAGCAAACTCTCTCTTTTAAAGAGTTTGAGGTGACTGTTGAAATTCCATAACTCCTCCAAGAAAGGGATGCCAAAAGCTCCTTTTTGAAATATTTTCAAATTCAAAATATTTAATTCTCCTCTAGGATGGCGTCCAACTTCAAGGCATATTAAAACTTCATTAAATAATAAATAACTCCTTCAAGTGGCGTCCCCCTTCATGACCACCTTTTAAACACAACTTAAAGTTGATACACTAGGCCAAGGGGCCAAATTAAAAACATAACTCAATTGCCTTGAATTAAATAATCTCTCCAAATATTACTCTTTTAAAGCAAAAACCAGAATAACTCAACTGCTCCAACAAAAAGAGAACTCACTGAAGTGCTGCCAACTAGACCACTGCCAAAATTAGAATTTACTAAAAATAGTAAATTCAGAGAAATGCCACAAACCTCCAAACAAAGAAACTTTGATTTCATCTCAACGAGCCTATGGGCCTCCGGAATAGGCTGATGAGCTACTGAACTAATCACTGATGAGAAGGGGACATTACAAGGTGAATATATAGAAGGGGGGAGGAAATTAGGGCACACATTCAAATTCACTTTTTCCCTCCAAGAATGTTATGCCTCCCTTCATGAGCCTTTTATTTATTTTTAATTCCCTTTATGCATCCCTCAAACTAGGCATCCACTTTTGGAGGATATAATTTTGCTTTTAAAAACAACTTAATTCACTATTTTCCTAGGCGTGAGACAAGGGGTCCTTTTTATGAACACATGACCCTCACTTAAGTTATAATGTAACTTTATAACAAAACTTAAGTCACAGAAATATAAATATTAATTTGATTACCTTGAGAACCCACCAACGCCCAAATAGAAAATATTGCACTTCTAGAGAAACAAAGGCCGAGACCAGCTACTAAAAATAATAGTTACTAAAACTAGTAAGTGTGCCCAAACACCAAACTGGCACAATCTGAGATGCACTAAAGCTTACTATAAATAGTAAGTGCTAAAAATGGCCACTGCTAAAAATAGTAACCCTTATCAAAAAACACTAAAAACCACCAAAACGACCAACACAGGCCCTAAGTCCTCTAACCAACTCCACTTAGCCTACAAGAACCTTGGAATAGGCTAAAGGAACTCCCAAACTAATGAGGTGCTAGAAGGGGGCATCACAACATAACACAAAATTTACTTGGAGAAACCCTTTTGGGTAAGAAATCCTCCATCAAAAGAAAACCTTAGTATATTACTTCAAAATAAAGCTTACAATATAATAAGAGCCTTCACTAATGATGTAGCCCCTGTGTCAAACACTTCTATAGCATGTCAATACTTAGTCTCAAACTCAAAACCTACAAAGTCCTACAATACAATTGAATAGATGTCAATCCACTATCCCCAAGACCTATATCCATAGAGTTTTCCCATTCTCTACACTTGTAGTTTCAACAAAACCATGGGATAAATTCCAATGCCCATCATGATTAGTCAACAATCCTGAAATATAATGTAACTCCCAACATGTAAGAGTCCAAGTTTGAATTGTTTAATATGGTTGCTCCACTTCGAACCCATTCGAAGATACTCTTACATGTCATAAAGGCATGCAAGTATGAACTCCTATTTGAGTGATCAACTAGTCGAACCTAGCACTCCAACTTAGAAGTGTAACTCTCCTTCCAAAATGCTCTTACACATTGCACAATGTAAGAGACCTGATGTCTCTCAAACTGAAAACCCACCACCGATATTGCCAAGTATGAAACTAAAACCCTTGCTGTTATGAAAATCAGATTATGTTGTTTGCTGATACAGAAAATCAGACTTGAGTTTTTGTTTGTTTGGAATGTTTCAATGGCATTTCATGATGTTTTGATAATAGCAAGGTCTTAATAACATGTACAAGTCAAATATAGGATGCAATAATCTTTGAAATGGATGCAACTAACAATCTACAGCTAGTATGCATAAAATCAAACACTTGGCATGCATCCCATCATCATATGATAAGTATGATCATTAGAGGCATTACGTCAAACAGTTGGCACGTTATCTATTCCTCCTTATTTGAATGTAAACTCTAATACATTTCTGATATGACTGAATGATTATAATGACAATGTTTATTGACTCTAAAAAATGCTTTACACATCAGAAAGAACCTGTAGTTATTCATTTGTGAAACCCTTGAATGGTGTTGCAGCTGATACCTTCACTTTCCCACCCTTTTTATTGCTGCTGTGTAATCCTCAAGCTTAGCCATCCCAAATAGAAGTGATTCCAGCCTTAGAGAGAAGGCGGTTTGACCAAGCAAGAAGACGTCCCAACCTAGGGCCTTGTGGAAAGCTCTGTACAGCAGGTTGGCCAGGTCGGCCTCCTTTAAAACTGATTTTCTGTGTGATTAGAAAGGCTGCAAATGATCAACAATGGCTGCCTTAGACAACCTGAAACATACTCCCAAAATCTTTCATGAAACCCCTTGAAAACTTCTTCAAAAAATCCAGATTAAAGCCCAAATAGAGCTCCTGTATGAAGCCCTCCTTTTGCCACAATTCGGTAGATCTTTCACTAACTCAAAGCAGCCTTCCAATGAAGAGTTTTTGTTCTTCAATGGTGTCAAATTCTAAAACCCCTGTGCAAACTTGCACACAGCCAAGGAAAAAAACTTCACAAAATCAAATGCTCACACAATGAGGTTGATTTTGTGAAAGAAGCTTTATATATTCTCAAGAAAGTTCGATTTTTCTCCTCAAGGCATCATTTAAATAAAATCTGATTTTGTTGCACAAATTGACTTTCGAAAAACTGCCCAAATATTTTAATCTTTTTAAGTGGCAACTAATTGAAGGGTCATGGCATCATGGCCTCACTTCAATAACTTAAAGTGCAATTATAACATAAGCTCAAAAGATAATATTTAAATAATTGCTTTCCAATTAATGAATATCAAATCCACATAAGTCAACTTCAATAATGTTGAATATTTGCAAATATCCAATCACCTAGTGCCCTGCTAAATATAGCAACTCCATGCTCCTGACTTACTATATATAGTAAGTCTCTCCAAATGTGCCAAGTAACAACTGTACAACTCAAACAAATCTCGCCACTGCCTATGATATAAATAGAAACCCTGACTCCCTGAAATAGTAACTTACTATAAATAGTGTGTCAAACGAAGTCCAACGAAGGTCAATCCAGGTCTCTCACTAAATACTGGAGGCGAATCAACCTCAATCACTGCCAAAGGTGACCCCCCTAACCATCAGCTCTAGCCTACGAGGGTCAGGAATAGGCTAAGCAACCTGTCAACATGTCTGAGCTAGAAAGGGGACATTACACGCAAAATAGGCAATCCAAGATGCACATTCAAGTCTACTTTGTAGCCCCCCTCTTACACATTCTCTTACATCTGCCATTACCATTTGGACAAGTGTTGGACTATGTCATACATGAGATCTTCTAGATTCCCCATGTGGGGTGCCCTATTTGAAGAGGGCCCAACGTTACAGCATATGCAGTATTAAATAATTACAGTTGTTCCTATGACTTTGCAAGAGAATACCTGTGAAATATTCCAAGCCAAATTTTTTAAAAATTTTCAATTACAATCAGCAGAGCAATACACAGTCGTTAGAGTTAGCTCTAAACCAGAATGATACTAAAGCAACTCTAACCAAAATGTACACCAGGATCCCGATGTGGGCAAGGTGTGAGCATTGGTCAGAGGATCTGAAAGCAGAAACAGAGTTGTAAGCAACTCTAACCAAGAATGCGCCGGCGAGCGACGAGCATATGGTCAGAGGATCTCTACTACCTAATATTCTGAAAGCACACTCAACACCAAGTATGTGCTACTCAATCCAATACGGAAATGAGGCAACCATATGGCGGAGATAAAAGAAATACAATTGCGATTACAGAATGTAAAGATGAGTATTACAAATCATGATAAGCAAGATTAAAGAACTGCTGTCAGTACTACTGTCAGCTTACAATATGAATAGAATTTGCCTGCTAAGAGCATAGAGTTAGAACAATTCAATGAGCATCTAATAAGAGAATTCTCCTTGCTTAATGGAAATACCAAGACTGATTTCTTCTCTCAAAAACCAGATTTAAGATTTTGATCTATACAGATCTGCGCTTTTAATTGTGTAACCAGCAACCTAATACCACACAAAAATGATCATATCTCCCTCACAACTCATCCGATTGACATGAAACGAAATGCAATATACCCTAACAGTGAAGGCGACCAAGATAGAACACTGAAAGCCAATCAAAAGACTATATTATTTATGCACGAATTTCAAGACAAGGACAGATGGTACGGCCCAGCAAGAAGTTCGATCTGCCTTTAAAAATTCAGACTTTCACTAAAAAATCTGCAACTTATAGAAAAGGGTCGCCCCTCACAGACAGATAGATATAAGCAGTACCCAGAATGACTCTTTTTGTATTTTTTGACTTACGAATGAAAACTACAATCTGCTGTAATAAATATGCAATTCCTGAATCTCTCTAATATGCATAAATCTGAACTACAAAGCCACACACTAACTACAATGCACAAATCCCAATACAAACTCTCAAACTACACTATCTCACCACTAGTCGCTATCTTTCAAGCAAGAAGCAATGCCAAGCTAGGAGGCTTACATTCCTCGAAGCAATCCCAAAGCCAATCCGGCAGCATAACATTCCTGTAGACCAAAGATAATCCAAATGAGAACCAATGGCTTCCTTTTATAATTTCCTGTTGACCCTTCTCGAAACCCTAATCTTCTTTTTTGAGTCAAACCCTAATTCTCCAATAGAAGGCGTCCCACTTTCCCAAGCAATACTTGACTTTTTAATATAAACTTTATCTCTTCCTTGAAGTTGGCGTCCAACTTATGGTTGGTTTAATTCTATTTATAAAAATATAATTTATTCCCTCAATGAAGCGCCCACCCATAAAGAACATCTTTTAAAACAACTTAAAGAGAAGTTGCTAGGCCAAGGGGAAGTCAATGTTAAAATATAACATTAAACATGACTTAATTAAAATAGTTCAAACTTATCTCTCCAATTATGCCCCAAAGCCAAAAATGAGTAAGCCAACTGATCAGACTGAAATGGAAAGCCAACCGAGCTGAAACCAACAGGAACACCGCCAGAAATAGAATTTACTAAAAATAGTAAATTCCTTAAGATGCTCAGAATGCCACGAAAAACATACCACTATGAAGCTCTCTGAAAACCCAGAAAGGATCCGCCATTAAATCAACCAACCTCGAGCAAGAGCATCCTTCAAATCATGAAACCCTAATTTCACCTTCCGAATAGCCTACGGGTCTCGGGAATAGGCCAACGGTCAACTGGAAAGATCATGCTCGAGAAGGGGACATTACAACCTGATCCTAATACAATGAAGTACTATAATAAAATTTAACTATATTCTTGGAATTTCCCTCTCAATTCCATGTGTGCATCAGATTATTCTCTCTGGTTGGAATCATGGAGAAGGATGTGTTTGAAATGTAGGGGAGTAACTTGGTAGAATAGTACATCAACATGTCAGTTTAGAGGGGCTACTTATATCCATGTAATGTCCCCTTCCAAGTGACAGCCCGAATATATTATTAGCTTATTTAATTCCCATAAGCTAATAATTAAAGTTTGGTAATTATTTACTAATTAATTAATGTTATATTATAAAAAGCAAACATTTAATAATTTGTTAATTATTTATTTATTTTTGAAAAGTCAAAAGTGGGACTTTATTATATTTCTCCCACCTAAAGTGCAATTTTAAATTATTTAAATCTTTTTGGGCGATTATTTTCTCTAAAGGTTATGAAAAGGTGTTGAGGAAGGCATTATTCATTATTGGAGTTTATTTTCTTCTACTGTGAGCTTTTGAGCTTGACACTTCTAGGGTTTTGGTGGTGAAATGATTCCACTCTAGCCAGTTCAAAGGGAAAATCATACAGGTTTTCTAGATTGAGTTTCATTGCAATTTTGTGGGTCTCATGCAGAGACAAAATTGGAGTAAACGATTATATTCAGTTTTAGAGTTGTTGCAAGGGTTTGAGTTTTGGACGAATATCTTCCTTCTTACTTGGACGATATCTTTCTTGAGCCCTAATCTTCTATTCCTTATTGTTGGAGTATTTATGAGAATGGCGTTGAATTCCAGAGTACCATATTGAGTGTTTTCTGATTGCAAAGGGTTTAAGAGCTGTGTTAGCATTTATTTTGTGTCTTGGTCACTGAAAAGGGGACGCGAGGGTTTCAGACCCTTATTGCTGCATCTATCAGACTCAACATGGCATAATAGGGAGTTTGGGGAGGCGTGAATTTCATATTTGGTGGCGTGGACGTTCTTTATTACCTGCAGTGCATTTGTATGGCACAAAGAAGACATTCACAAGGGGTCGTGAGGCTGTTTGAGAACTGGAAACTCAGTACTGCTCATTGCATGTCTGCCTATGCATACTTTGAGGGTATTGCTGGAAGCTGGAACCTCAACTAGGGACAACTACTGTCAATGTTCACTCTTTCCTCTCTTTCCAAAGTGCTACAATCACTTTCAACTCAAACGTGGGACTCCAGGTTTGACGGTTAGTATTGTAATAGCTGTTGTAATATGCACAGATCAAAAAATTAAATATCTATAGTTTTCTTTCTACTGTGCAAGTTCCAGAATAATATTTATTCCCAAGTTACCCTTGAACATTGTACTTTTCATATGCCATAGTGGTTGTATGTTGTTATTGCAATATCTTTTCTGCTCAGATATTTAACATGGGATGTAGTGTCATTTTCAGTATTAAATCTATTCTTGCATCTATGTATTCATGGTATTGACTTTATGCATAATATGGATGTAAATTTGACAATATGAAACTATATGTCAAATTGGGAAAAATCGTTTAAAAATCATGAAACCCTATGCAAGGTTCTTACAGTGGAATCAAAGCTGGTGTTCCTTCCAGCCTGTAGGGTTCATGAGTGACAGAGAGAGGAGATATTACAATAGGGAGATTAACAAACAGTGGCAACCAACACAAGTTCCTGAAGGGGAAACTATGTCCGATATTTGGGAATTCACTAGAGATCTCCGTCGGGCAGTGGCACTAACTCCTTTACAGGAGGTGGTACACATATAGAGGCTGAGATGGGTGATAGGGGAGAAGAACACAGAAGAGAAGATCAGAGAGGGGAAGAACAAAGAGGGGAAGACCTCCTCACTGCATTATTGACGAAACAAAGGGATACAAACAAGAGAATGACACAGTTGATGGAGTTAATGACCCGAACTATGCTCAACAATAATAACCATAACAAAGGCAACAATGGTCAAGGAGATAACTCGGTTAATAACCGGACCACTAACCGGCAGACTGTTCCGACAAGCTCAAGGCCCTTGATGCTTGTCTTCCCACCTAGAGTTGAGCCTCAAGAGGGTAATGAACCTACATTGTTTGAATTGCAAGACCAACTCAGACAGGATTGGCTTGATGCAGGAAGTGGTTTTTAACATGATATCTCCCTTCGGGATTACATTGATTTGAGAATGAGACATATGCCCAATAGGGGTAATCGTGAGCACCACAATGATCTCACAAGAAAAGTAGGTAAGCTGAGTTTTCCTTATTATGATGGATCAGGGAAAACATCAACACGTGCTTGGGTTCAAAAAGTTGACACGTGTTTCCAATTGAATCCAATGCCCAAAGATGAAGCAATCAAGTACGCTACCATACACCTAGATGGAATTGCTCACAAATGGTGGCATCATGGAATGGTCACAATGAGCCATGATCAAATTACTTCTTATGCTGAGTTCACTGAAAGATTAATTGAGGGGTTTGATGTTAAGGATCTTGAACTCCATTTCAAGGAGTTAGCTCAATTGAAGCAAATGGGGATAAATGGACAACTATATTGCCGACTTTCAGAAACTTGATGTTCTAGTCACTAATATCTCAGAAAAAAGGTTGTTAGTCTTGTTCATGGATGGTTTGATCGATCCCTTGAGAGGCTGGGTCAAAGCTCTCAATCCTAGCTCATTACAAGAGGCGATAAAAAAGGCTAGGGATATGGACTCTGCTAACTTGAAGAATAAATTTCAGTCTAAGGGTTCTACTTCATAGAACAATAAGAGCAAGAAACCTTTCTAGAAAGATTCGCCCAAGAAAAACAAAATGGATGATGAGGCTCACGAAGAGTTGAGGAAAAAGAAATTGTGTTACAATTGTAAAGAACCATGGGAACCGGGACATAGATGTGTTGGTAAGGGCAAGGTGCACTATATAGAGATTGTTTCAAAAAGTGAGGAGGAAGAGAAATCGGAGCATAATTAGGGCAGCAAGCATAATGAATCAGAGGACGATTAGTTGGATGTCAATGAGACACCACCTAAAGGGGTGAAGAGTGGTACACTTGCTACTATGTCGGGTACTCCTAGAGTCAACTCTTTCAGAGTTCAAGGAGTGTTGCAAGCACAGAGGATGAGGGATGCAATGTCATGGTTGCAAATGGGTATCAGATTTCTTGCACACACAAGGTTCCTCAAATGAGCATTACAATTGATAACTCTACAGTTACCAATGATTTCTATGTGGTTGAGCTTGGAGACACCAATGCCATCCTAGGTATTCAGTGGTTACACTTGCTTGGGAAGCATTATCAAAACTTCCAAACCATGGAATTCACATTCAAGGTAGAGAGCAAGAAAGTGGTATTCAAAGGTATGTCTAATGAATCTCCCAGAGTGGTTTCAGCCAAACGTATGGAGAGCATTTTTAGACATGGTGATGTTGCTTGGGTAGCACAGTGTCTAATCTCTTCTAAGTCTATCGACAACGGGCCTAAGCCTTATCTGGATGATTTGCAAGAAGTGTTGAGCATCCGCACTATAGTTTTTTGTGGTATTCTGTAATGTCACAACTCTAGTCTGTATCAGTTGCAGATGAGTTAGCCTATTACTTAGATCCTCGTAGGCTAATATGTTTGGATAGAGGGTCTCAGTGGCAGTTGATGGAGGTTGTTGTCACTCCATTTTCTTAGTTCAGTATTGGGTTCAGTTCCAGGCCTTTGCAAATCAATGTTTGGCTTAGTTTGAGGGATTTACTATTTATAGTAAGTCAATCTCGCAATGATGCTATTTTTAATCAGGGTACCTGGACACATGGGGGTTATTCAGTGTTGACCCCAGCTTCTAACGGCAGATCAAAATACTGAGTTTTGAGGGAGCTATTAATATTTAAGTGGTTAAGTGATATTTAATTATTAAAAGGGATATTATAAAGTTGTATTTTAACTTTATAAAAGTGAGCCACTTAAATTTAATAAAGTGAAATTAAAAGGAAAAACAAAAAGGTACGCTTAAGTGAAATAATTTATTTTAAAAGACTATGAAGTGTCTTAAATACATTTTAAATGTATTAAAACCTATTTAAGAGGAAATCGTGCCTCTTGTACCCAAACCAAATTTTTTGCTTCATTAAGGCATTTTACTTAAAATGGTTTAAACCTTGTTAAAATGATGTCAAAACATAGTTTTTGGGCAAATCAAGTATGGACTTTGAGTTAGTTTCATGTCAGGAGAATACTAGTGAAATTTTGAAAAATTGAAAATTATGATTTCAAACACCCCTATTTCAGGTCGCAAAACCTTAAAAATTGAAGTTTGTCAGAATTGGCTGAAATTAATTTTGGTTCACTTATTTCACATCACGATCACAATGGTGAAGTTAGTTTTAGTTAAAAGTCAGTTTAAGTCTGGTGGGTAGTTTTCACTTTTTTAGGAGAAAAGTTAGGACCTCTGAGGTCGTCAATGGCAATTGGCCAGTACCAGGTGTCAAAATCTAAGCATGAAACTCAAAACAGAACATTCTATGATGAAGGATGCTAAAAAAGATGCTTCATGGCAAACGGGATTTTCAAATGGCGAAAATTGGGAAAAATATTCTAAGTTTGGAAACACTTCACTTTGTAATGTGGGAGACACTTGCGCAATCAACGTGCAAATCAACTTTACAGTACGTACATGTGAAAATGGTGAAATATAATCACACACACGCGTCAGCAGCAGTAATGCTTCTATGTGGTCAACTCAGCAGCCAACACGGTGTTCGCAGAGTGCGAAATGGAGGAAAACATCAAGTCCAAAGCAAATCTATGCCCCTGTAGCCCAGGGGTGTTAGTTTTTATGATCAGATATAAAACTCAGATTTTAATTCAAAATCAGACAAATAGACACAACATATGTGGGAAAACCCTTCACTTGAGGGAGAAAAACCCAACAACAATATATCGCTTATATATTGAATATAAAACAATAGTGATCTTTACAAAGAGGTCAAGGCCAATAATAAGCACCAAATCTTTGATGCAAGAACAGAATATAATGTCGCTCTTCTTGAAGACAAGTTACAGCCTCCTTAAATAACTTCAATCTGCTCTTGAAGGAAATCGTACTTCTCAAAGAACTCACACTATGAAGAATGAATGTGATAATCGATGTGATACAATGAATGAGCATCTCATATAAATACAAGAGAGAGGGATAGGATGCATCTCTTCAAATCTTCATGTCGGCCTTCAAAGAATCATGTCTCTTCAAGGGTGGCGAATGAAAGCAAGTCGGCCTCTTTTAATTATTTATCAATAATTAAATATTAAGTCATATCTTAAGTGAAGCGCCCCTTCATACATATCGATCTCATATAAATTGAATAGCCGTTCAAGCTATATTAAATTTATAGTCTCAAGTCGTGGCTGGAAGAAGTTGCCCGACGCTGTAATCATCAACACTCCCTCTCAGCTAGGGAGGAATACCTCCAACTATACAAGACATAACACTCACACTGGCTGCACCCATATGTGAAAAGGAACATATCACCTCATCGTGATATCAACCACCATGGCTACTCCCATGAATGGTATATGTGCACAAGTGCCCATCACAGAATCACTCAACGTGATGTCGTCATCTCATCATGATGTTCACCATGGCTACTCCCAGAGAGTGAAAAGCACAAGTACAAGAAAATCATCATCGACTCTCTCACGTGATGTTGTCATAGAGTCACTCAACATGACATCCACCATGGCTACTCCCAGAGGGTGGATACAAGGGCTTTCACCTCAAATTTCTCTCACAGAGAAATATGCATTAAACAAGGGCTTACACCTCAAATCTCTCTCACAGAGAGAAATGCATTAACAAGGGCTTGCACCTCAAATCTCTCTCATAGAGAGAAATGCATTAGAGAAGATCACTGATGCTGAGTCTCCCTCTCAGCTAGGGCTTCATTCTCCACAATACCAAGCTTGTCTCGAAAGTACACAAACTTTACTCTAGAGAGAGGTTTGGTGAGAATATCTGCCGTTTGCTCATCAATGCTAATGTACTTCAACTGGATCACTTTCCTCAATACCATATCTCTAATATAGTGGTATTTGATCTCAAAATGTTTAGTTTTGTCATGAAACACTGGATTGACAGAAAGCTTCACACAACTTTGATTATCACAATGAATGATAGTCGGCTCCAATGATTGTCCAAACAATCCTGCAAGGAGCTTCCAAAGCCACACTGCTTCTCAAGCTGCCACACACGCTACAATATACTCAGCCTCTGCGGTGCTAAGTACCACTAAAGACTGCTTCCTGCTACACTAGGATATCATCGCAGACCCCAAATTGAAGCAAAATCCAGAGGTGCTCTTCTGATCAGCAACACATCCTGCCCAATCAGAATTAGAATATCCATGCAGCCTCAAATCCACATCAGAAGAATATCTCAGGCCATACCCAACTGTGCCACGCAAGTATCTCAGGATATGCTTTGTTGCAACTAGATGTATTTGCCTTGGTTCACACATGAACTGACTAAGTGCACTCATTGCATAGCAAATATTTGGTCTAGTATTGACTAGATACATCAACGATCATATCAACTGCTTGTACATAGTAGGATCCACCAGATCTGAACTAGTTGCAACTTCTTTTAGCTTCTGCAAGTTGGTCTCCATAGGCGTAGACATGGATTTGCAATCCATCATACCAAATCTCTTCAAGATGTCGATTGTATACTTCCCTTGACTCAGAATGATCTCATCCGGCTTCTACCATACTTCTAAACCAAGGAAGTAATGCATGTATCCAACATCCTTCATTTCAAATTTAGAAGCTAACTCCTTGCATTTGATAATGAGGTGATCTTCTCCAGTCAGAATTAAATCATCAACATAGAGAACCAAGATCAATGCTTCGCCATCAATTACCTTGACGTATAGGTTTGAATCAAAATCACTCTTGGAGAAGCCCAAGCTCATCAGGTATCGATCAACTCTTTCGTACCAAGCACGAGGAGCCTGCTTAAGGCCATACAAAGCCTTCTTCAGCCTGCAAACATGAGACTCTTTCCCATGAACTTCAAAGCCATCAAGTTGCTCAATATACACCTCTTCCTCAATTACACCATTTAGAAATGTTGTCTTCACATCCATCTGGTGTATCTTCCATCTCTTAGATGCTGCAATAGCAATGATGGTCCTGATGGATGTATAACGAGCAACTGGAGCAAAGTTTCCTCATAGTCTACTCCCTCTTTATGAGAGAATCCTCTAGCCACAAACCTAGCTTTGTACTTCTCGATGCTCCCATCAACCGCATGCTTGATCTTGAAAAGCCACTTAGAAGATACAATAGATTTTCCTTCAGGTCTAGGTACGATGTCCCAAACATCATTCTTGAGGATGGATTGATACTCTTCAACCATACCATCTCTCCATACTTGTTGACTTGAAGTTTCCTCAACACTGGAAGGTTCAGACTCAATGATTTGACTCATCAATGCAACATAGCTTGAAAACTTGTGAGGTCTCTTGCTTTCTCTAAATGTTCCTCTCGGGGCTGCAAATCTTTCAGCCTCCTGCATTGTTTGCCTAGCCCAAAGAGGTCTCTTTCGTCCAATCACAATGTCTCTCGGTCCATCAGTAGGTTCCAAAGGCTCAACTGGATCATCATCTTCTTTAGGTTTCGTAGCCACCCTCTGAATCTCAGGAGTATGGTCAACTTCCATGTCCTGAGGAGACCCTTGATCTTCATTGTCTATCTCCATATGACTGCCCTTAGGTCTCTTGAATGCAACATCTTCTTCAAATGTAACATCCCTGCTGATCTCTACCAATTTCTGACCTGGAATGTAGACCCTGTAGGCTTTTGAAGACTCACTGTAGCCCACAAATATTCCCTTCTTGCCAGATGGTTCCAACTTTGTCCTTTTATCTTTAGGCACATGAACATATACAGGACAACCAAAGATTCTCAAATGACTTACTTTTGGTTTCACGCCTGTGAAAGCTTCTTCAGGAGTCATGTTCTCCAAAATACGGTGAGGGCTTCTATTATGAACATACGCAGCTGTCCTAGATGCTTCAGCCCAAAGGAAGGTTTGCAGATCTTGATCATGTATCATGGCTTTGACTGCTTCTACAATAGATCTGTTCTTCCTTTCTGCAACACCGTTCTGTTGAGGATTGTAAGGGACACATAACTTCCTCTTAATCCCTGCTTCAATGCAAAAGTTACGGAAGCTTCCAGAGATGTATTCTCCTCCATTGTCGGATCTTAGAACTTTGATCCTCTTCCCGGACAAGTTCTCTACCTGAGCTTTAAATTCCTTGAATCTTTCAAGTACTTCCTCAGATTCTTTAGACTTCAAGAAATAAATCCTAGTCTTTCTAGAGTAGTCATCAATAAAAATTATGTAATATAAGAAACCACTCAAAGAAGCAACAGACATTGGACCACATAAATCAGAATGAACAAGGTCTAGAATACATTTAGATCTATTCTCACTACTATGCAATGGACCTTTAGTATTCTTACCTAATGCGCAACCCTGCAACTGCCTTCATGCTCCTGGTTGAGTTTAGGAAGGCCCGTGACCATCTTCTCCATGGTTGGTAGTGCTCTAAAGTGAAGGTGAGCAAGTCTTCTATGCCAAAGCTCACACGAACTTGATGAATCATGCAACAAAGACTGAAGTGGACAAGTGCAAAGTCTGTAGAGACTCTCATGTCGAACTCCAATCACACGAGCAATCTTGATACTTGAGTTCTTCGGCCATGCAAGAACTTTACCTTCGGAGAATGTAACTTGATACCCCTTGTCCTCCAAGGCTGAGATAGAGAGAAGGTTCCTCTTGATACTAGGAACAAATAGCACATCACTCAATTGTAAAGAGATTCCAGAATCTAGGTTAAGAGAGGAGGTCCCAAAACCTTTCACAGAATAACATCCATCATCTCTAATAATGACTTGAACACTTGAGTCTCTCTCCACCAAATAGGATAGATGCTCTCTAAATCCAGCGATGTGGCGAGAGACACCACTATCAATCAAGCAAGTATTGTTGTCCGTAGGCACATTGCTTGATAAGGCAGAATAGAATAGAAACCACTTGAATCTTTATGAGGAGAGGTCCCACCCACATCTGCAATTGAAGCCTACTACTTAGGTCTGGTTGGACAATCCTTTGCATAGTGACCAAACTTGTCACATCTAAAGCATTGTATGCAGGAGGTCCTTCTTTTTCGATGCAGGGGCACCATCTGATCCTTTATCTCTATTCCTCTTGAAGTTGCCTTTCTTCCCTTCTCTTCCTTTCTTCTTCGAAGATTGAGCGGCAAGTACATGAATGTCTTCGTTTGTAGAACTTTTCCCAATGCCTCTTGCAGCCAATCTTGATTCTTCTTGAATACAATCCGCCCTCAAATGATCAAACTTAGGAAGTTTTGATCTCCCACTAATTCCTTGAATGAATGGCTCCCAAGATTGAGGAAGACCATTAACAGCCAACATAGCCAAATCCTTGTCATCAACAATATGCCCAATGGTAGAGAGTTGATCTCTCAACTTGGTGATCTTCATGAAGAATGTGATGACAGAATCTCCTTGCCATCTTGATATGATGAAGTTGTTGCTTTAATGCAAGAGCTTTGCTTGTGTTATTGATCTCATACATCTCTTCCAAGGTCTTCAACATATCTCTTGCTATCTTCAACTTGGAGAGGATTGGCACAAGGTGGTCCTTCACGGAGTCTACCAAAATCTTCTTTGCCTTAGTGCAATTCTTTCTCCATTGAGACTTCTCATTCTCACTGGATGGTTCGGAAACTTCGCCCTCCACGAACTCAGCTAACTCATTTTCTTCCAAAGCGAGCATAACTCTAAACTTCCAAGATGTGAAGTTGGCAGCACCCTCGAGTCTATCTTCAATCTTGAGCCTGTTCACCATCTTGATGATAAGATAGATGCAAGAGAATGAGAATAAGAATGTATGAAAGCGCTGCTTATGAGAAATCAGATCACGATCTTTCTTATACCCGCTCTGATACCATGTTAGTTTTTACGATCAGATATAAAACTCAGATTTTAATTCAAAATCAGACAAATAGACACAACATATACCCTAGGAAAACCCTCCACTTGAGGGAGAAACCCCAGCAACAATATATCACTTATATATTGAATATCAAACAATAGTGATCTTTACAAAGAGGCCAATTACAAGGCCAATAATAAGCACGAAATCTTTTATGCAATAACAAAATATAATGTCGCTCTTCTTGAAGACAAGTTACAACCTCCTTAAATAACTGCTCTTGAAGGAAATCATACTTCTCAAAGAACTCGCACTATGAAGAATGAATGTGATAATCGATGTGATACAATGAATGAGTATCTCATATAAATACAAGAGAGAGGGATAGGATGCATCTCTTCAAATCTTCATGTCATCCTTCAAAGAATCGTGTCTCTTCAAGGGTGGCGAATGAAAGAAAGTCGACCTCTTTTAATTATTTATCAATAATTAAATATTAAGTCATATCTTAAGTTAAGCGCCCCTTCATACATATCGATCTCATATAAATTGAATAGCCGTTCAGGCTATATTAAATTTATAGTCTCAAGTCGTGGCTAGAAGAAGTCGCCCGACGCTGTACTCATCAATAAGGGGCGCCCTTCAATTTGAAGGCTCAGATTCAATTGTTTCTGGTTGCAAATACATTCATTCTCTTTGGTATTCTGTCAGCTTTCCAGCAAGCTATCAAGCGAGTCCATCCGACTTGCAGAACTCTGGCAATCGAAGGTGGAAGTAGAAGTTACAGAGAGTTTACACTTCACAGAGACAGTCAAGTTTGCAGTTTCTGTACCCCTGTAGCCTAGGGGCACCCTTGAATTAGACTTGTCAGATGAACGAATTTGCAGTTTCTATTTCTGGGGGATCTTTTTGATTCAGCCTAGCTCTACGATGCATCCATTCGCAAGATCGTCAGATGTGTTGAGTGGTCGTGGCGGTTGTTCCAACGAGCACGTAAAATGGACGGAAAATAAAAGTGAAATATCAAATTGTACCTCTATAGGCTAGGGGCACCTAGCCTTTTGGCCAACTAGATGAGGTTTTTAGCAATCGTCGTCTTCTTGAGTCCTACGTAGAATCTTCCTAGCTATTCAGTGAATCCAACCGTCAGCCCTAAGGGTTTTTCAAATGCCCGTGAGTGAAGAATCAACGAAAAATACAGAAGAATGTAAACCAACAGAAAAATGGCTATGGAATTTACATACTCCCTTGGAAAAGGCACCCTTCTACTAGAGGTCTTAGAAGTAGTTTTCTCACTTCGTCACTTCCAGGAACATCTCTTCCAAGTTGTTCCATCTTCGCGATGATATCAACAGCACGCGCATCAGAGCAATCCAGCTCTCGGTAGCAAGGGTCAAAGTACAGCGTTCGTGTGAAAGTTGCAATTTGCAAAATCATTCTCAAGTTTGTAATTGTGCCTCTGCAGGCCAAGGGCGCCCTTGCATTTGAGGGCCTTAAATTCACTTCTAGACGCTCCACATACAGTCATTCTTTGCAGAATTCTTCTAGCTACGCGATGGATCCAACATCCAGTTGACAAGAGTCATCATTCACCAGCAGCGACAGATTGAAGCACGAAATGGCAAAACAAGAAAATGACTAAGTCTGGTCTCTTGTACATTCTTTTTGAAAAAGCACCCTTGTTTTTGAGGCACCAAATGTAGTTTTTAGCACTTGCAGCTCCCAGCAGACATTTCATTAGAGTTGTTCTAACTACACAGTGGATGCTTCAGCTCAGCTCCAGCATGAACCGAGCATCCGGAAATCAAAGTCCAACAAAGGCTGTGGTGACGTTTTCAAGCAGCTACAAAATAGGAAGTTAACTAAGAATATAAAGTTTTGAAGGAGGGCGCCTAGAAAGTCAAACTTTGACTTTCCGGAATTAGCATGCAATTGCAAGTCGACCCAGAAAGGTGGAACATAGTTAACTGAATAAAATAATATTAAAATCTTCAGTTTCATCTGTCAATTTTTGCTTGCAAAAGGGTGTATTTCTTCAATATTTTAATATTGGCACCTATTTTGAAACTCAAAGTTAGTTTCGCATGATGAGTTCAATTGAAATTTAAAGAGGTGGCACTTATTTCTAACTCAGAGTCAGTCTTTGTTTAAACGAAATGAGGTCCAATCAAAATATTTCATTTTAAATTAAAGATTATCTCTTAAATGTGACACCTAAACCCCAAAATTCTTTAAATATTCAAAGATGCGTCCATTTCTCTCACAGCAGGTTGAGCATAAACAGGTTTTCTCTCATGCAAGCAAGCATTTGAAGGCGCTACAGTTATTATTTTTCAGATTTCCTTGCAGATACAAGTCCAGAATAATCAACAAACTTCAAACAAACATGGCGATTTTTTGCAGAAGTAGAACCATAAAACTTTTATCTTCTGTCTTAAATTCTTCTATTCTTGTCTTATGTTTTCTCTCGCATGTCCAAGAACTCGGCGACTTTTGGAAATTTTGATCATCCGGGTTTGTTGTACATGGCTTTCTCTACAAAACCCATGTGTTAGAATTTTTCAAGAAAATTTGTCTCGTAGCTTCCATTTTTTATGCTTTGCTTTTTTTTCGAAAATTTCTTTGCATGGTAGAGGAAAAGTCAGTATTTTGAAAAATGGAGGATCTGGGTTGGCTTAAAATCATCTTCTCCACAAAACCTACGTTTCAGTTTTTCTCGGCAAAAATTGCTTTCGGAAACCCTAAAACCCTTGCAGTTCTCGACTGAAAAGTCTTTGTATGTCAACCTAAATGGCATTTTTTCAAAAATCTGACATTGTAGGATTGCTTAGAATCATTCTCTACAAAACCCACGTCTCGGAAATTTTCGTGAAAATTGCCCCCTGAGAGGCTATTTTTAGCCTCATCAGGAGATATTTGAGCTTTCCGAAAAAAGTTGTCAATACATAGCCATGTTTATAGTCAATAGGTGAGTTTTTTAGAATGCGGTTCACTCAAACTGAATTGAAGACCAAATCAATCTTAATTCATGACTTCATCAGAATGACTGACACAGATTTGCATCAAGCGTATCCGGAGGGTTGATTCAGACGATTTGATAGGCATAGACACTAAAAGTCCACCTCGTATAGTTGATAGCTTTCCAAGGCTAGTTTAGAGGGTTGATACCATTGGAATTCTACGTGTGCAGTGATTTATGTGCATTTCTCACAACCAGAGTGTTCGCAATCAAACTTCGCAGTTTTGTCATGCAACACCCTTCCATTGAGAAAAACGTGAAAAGCATCAAAAGCATCAGAAGCGTAAAGCTAAAGAAGGAACAAGGGCCGTCACTCCAATTACAGAGCCACCAGAGTTACTAGTCAGTGAAATGCCAATTGAAGTGTGCAGATATTTCCAAGACTGCTCAAGTTGCTAACAAGAAATGAATTGACAGTTAGGACATGTGATGATCTCCAGATGGTGATACGATCAATGAACTCATGGAGGGTTTAATTGTCTAAGATCAAGGCCAGTGAACTTCAGATCAAGATGTCCTACCTTTTCAGGATAGTCATCACACACAATAGTTAACTTGATGCCTCTTTCCGAGTTAACTTGTTGTTCCACATTTCATGGCATGTCTATCTTGGAATCATCTACGTACAGTTGGAGTTTTCATTTAGTTTTCGTTTCAATAAGGGTGTGCATGTTGCACACGTCCATTTGATTTAGTTTGTTTCAGTTAGTTGATGGTAGCTTTCTAGTTAACTGTATAGTTTCATTTATTTAGGTTTAGCAATAAAATCTTGCATGCTCGCAAGACTATAGTTGACTCAAGGTGATTTTAGGGTTCCCTACACCTTTGATGTCTATAAATAAGAGCTCTTTGCTCATTTGTAATTAACTTTTGCACGCAATAGTAATATATGCTACGCCACCTTGCCTAAAATATTGTTGTTCTGTATCTGTTCACGAGTTTTTACTGTGATAATAGATGGTTGCACCACCTTGTCTGAATGTTATTACTATGGTATTTGTTCATCTTAGTTAAATGGAGTTGCTAGTTTGATCGCTTATTGTATGTGTGTCTTGCCAATGCAATTTGTTGTCCTAGTTGGCTATCTTATGTTGTGTTTAATAGTTGCTCTTTCAATCTACGCCTCGGATAGGGGTTCCTCCTCCTTGGAAATTTAGTAATTGAGCTTATCGTTTGATGTCATTCCCAATAACTTCATATCAGCCTACGCCTCGGATAGGGGTCCCTCCTTGGAAATCCTGTTATACAGTTTATCATCTAAAAACATTCCTTGCTCCTAAATCCTCATGCTCTGTTTTCTTGAGGAAATAGGATAGATTAAAAGCATTTAGTTTAGTTGTAGTTAGGATCTGCAAAACTAGAGAAAATCCTTAGCTGCAACGTTCTTGGTTTCTTTAACCTTGTGCCTCTTCCAACTGAGCCAAAAAAGATAGGATTTAGAATACTTTATTTTTTCACGCATATCAGCACAAGAGGGAGCTTCCCCTCCCAATTTGAAGAGCAGTCATTACGCACTATGCATAGCTGTCCGTACCAACTCGCACTCCAGAGGTGCTAATTGTTTTGCCAACAGTGCCTTTTGGGAAATCATGCCTTTTTGAGGAGAATATAAAAGAGGCAAGAGACAAGTCAACCTCATTCAGAATTCATTATTTGACATTATTTCTTGGCTTCTTTGAAGTTGTGCTTGAGACAAGGGTTTCAGCAATTTTCATCCATTGGAGAGCGGCAATTCTTCAGTGTTCTGCAATCTTGAAGCTATGAAAAACCAGCTAAATCATTGCTACAGAGAGGGCTTCATTCTGGAGTCCATTTGTGCCTGCAACAGATTTACTATTCAATTATTTAGCAGTTTTCAATAAAGGAAAGGGCTTATCAATTGGGATGCCTTCTTTCCTCAGCCATTCAAACCCATCAGCTGGTCGTACACTATTCATTATTGGTCGTACTTCATCATTGGGAGGTGTGCTTGCTTCTAGCTGGGACATGTGAACTGGGAGGTTGAAACACCTTCATTTTGGGCCTTCTATTTGTTTCTCCCTGGACGCCTTGCACAATCAGGCTGATTCATTACATTTCCATCAGGGAGAAACCAGATCTGGAGGTGGGCGGCTGATTTTAGCATTTCTCATGTATTGCCTAGCTTGTTCCAAAAGTTTCTTATTTAATTAAGTTGAGGACCTCCGAGTATGTTTTTGTTGAATAAAATTTACTTGTAGCAATTGCCAGATTCATAATATAATTGCAGTTACTCCATAGTTGTTTATTCAGTTTTAGTATATTTTCTTGCCTGGCAACTTCTTTATTATTTGTCTAAAATCCATCAAAACAAGAGAAAACACAAAAACGATATAGTTTTAGCATCAAAGGCAGAGTTAGAACTAGCAAGGTTCTTCACAGTGGTATCAGAGCTCTGATCCTACCATCCTGGAGGGTTAGAAGTTCATATGCAGACGCATCAGGTTGGACCTCACAGGTATTACTCACGCAGGAGACTTGGATTACAGAGAAACCAGTTTGAGGACATACCATTAGAATTTCAGTTCGAGGAGACACCTTTTGAAATCATGGGAGACAAGGACGAAGGTAAGCCACCTAGAAACCATGGTAACAATGAGGACAGAGAAGCCAAAGACATTCTGAAGGGTCTTGTAGCTGGGCAGGAACAAGTAGCAAATGTGTTACAGCAGCTTAGTACAGTCGTTCAGCATTTGACCATTCCTAGGAGACTGAATCAGGACCAAGAGGAGGATGTTAGTGTTGATGGAGCCCCATGGATGAGAGTTACACTCGCACGCACCTATGACAGGCCTACACGCCCTACATTTGTTAGAAATGAACCTGAAGAGGGGAACATGGATGAGGAGGAAGGTAATGTGGTCTTTGCAGATAACGTGATGACACTGCATGATGAGTGGGAAGCATTACCATAAAGAGTTAAGGATCATCTTAACTTTGAAAAGTTCATGAGTCAGAAAAGAGAACACAGCAGGAACAAGACTAACAGGAGACCAAGGAATAAAAACGATGATCTTAGACATGCAACCAACAAGCTCACACTCTCCACTTATGATGGCAGCGGTAGGGTTACAGCTAGAGCTTGGGTTAGCAAGTTGGACACTTTCTTGACCCTACGTCCTATGGTAGAAGAATATACCAATAAGTTCGCAGCTTTGCATTTGGATGGAGTAGCCCATGACTGGTGGCACCATGGGATGGTTACCTTGCAGCATAACCGTATCAATTCCTATCAGGAGTTCACTGACAGGTTAGTTGAGCGTTTTGACAATAGAGATCCAGAGTTGTACTTCAGAGATCTAGAGCAGCTGAAACAAATGGGCAGTTTGGAATCTTACATTGGTGAATTTCAAAAGCTTTCAGTCATGGTTATAGGTATCTCAAAGAAGAGGTTGGTCATATTATTTGTAGAGGATCTTTATGAACCTATGAAGGGTTGGATAAAGGCTTTTGATCCCCCTACCTTGCAAGAAGCTATGAGGAAAGCTCATAGCATGGATCTTACAGATCCATGTAGTAAGTCCAACTCAAATTCAAAACCATCTTCATCCTATAATGACAGCAAATCAAATCCAAAGAAATCAGAAAATGTTGATCAAAAGAAGAAATTTGCAGCCCCTTTGGATACGGAAACAATTAATGATTTGCGTAGGAGGAAGTTGTGTTTTTATTGCAAGGGTCCTTATGATCTAAACCATGATTGTCCTCTTAAGCCTAAGGGTCAAAATAGGCATATGGAGTGGTTTTATGAGGGAGAAAACATGACTGATATAACAGACCAGCAAGCTGACCAAGAGGATTCAGGGACTGAAAACTCAGAAATTGAAGTTGAAAATGAAGGAGAAATGGAGCTACAGGAAGCTCATATGTCTAGCATGCAAAGGGAAGGCTCCTTTAGGTTGTGTGGACTCTTGGCTGGTCAAAGAGTCATTTCTTTGCTTGATACAGGTGCAACTCACAATTTCATAGATGCGCAGTTAGTGGAAAAGCGTGGAATTCAAACTCAAGAGTTTGAAGGGATAAGGGTAAAAGTTGTTGATAGTTACACTCTCAAATGTGAGAGAATGATTTCGGATCTGCCTATGAAACTCAATAACTATGAGTTTAAAGCAGATTTTTATGTAGTTAATATGGGTGGCATTGATGTGGTCCTTGGCATGAAGTGGCTTCATGCAATTGAAGAATTTACACTCAACCTTAAAGAAATGGAAATGAAATTCAAGGTTGACGGGACTAATCATGTACTTAAGGCCATTAAGGACAGCAACTTGAAGGTAATCACTCTCAAGAAAATGGAGAGACTTATCAAACATGACATGGTAGAGTGGGCAGCAGAGTGTAAATTCATGCCTTCATATGAGGAGCAGCACAAAACACCCTATCATCCAGGTGTTCAAGAGCTCAAAATTAAGCATACAAAGGTGTTCAGTGACATACCACATGGTAGACCTCCTGATAGAGGCATAGAGCACATCATTGAGTTGGAAGAGGGCACCAAGCCCATCATGATTACACCTTACCGGCACCCAAAATGTTTGAAGGACGAAATTGAGGAAACAATCAAGGAACTTTTAGCTATGGGACACATAAGGCTGAGTAAGTCTCCTTTTGCTTCATCAGTTGTTTTGGTGAAGAAGAAAGATGGTACACTCAGGATTTGCATTGATTATCGAATGTTGAACAAGAAGACAATTAAGAATAGGTATCCCATTCCTTGCATCAACGAGTTGATAGATGAGCTACATGGCGCTTGTTACTTCTCTAAAATTGACTTGTGGACATGGTATCACCAAATCAGAGTCAGAGAACAGGACGTTGAGAAGACTACTTTCAGATGTCATTGTGGACACTATGATTTTTTGGTTATGCCCTTTGGCTTAACCAACACTCCAACTACTTTTCAGTCCACTATGAACAAGGACTTCCACTCTCAGTTCAGGAGATTTGTTCTAGTATTCTTTTATGATATATTGGTTTACAACAGATATTGGGAGGAGCACATGGTTCACCTGGATATTGTTTTGGGCATACTTGACAGGGAGTCGTACGCCAAGGAGTCCAAGTGTGCGTTGGGCATGACAAAGCTTCTATATTTGGGTCACATAATCAGCGGAGAGGGAGTTCGCATGGACCCTGATAAGGCTCGCGCCATTATTGATTGGCCTACTCCTGAGACTTTGACTCGGCTTAGGGGATTTGTGGGGTTATGCGCCTTCTACCATCGATTTTTCAGTGGATTCTCGTGGCATGCTGCACCACTTACAGATTTGACTAAGAAGGGAGCATTTGTATGGACACCTCAAGCACAGGAGTGTTTCGAGAAGTTCAAACGGTTGATGACTACATGTCCAATTCTAGCTTTGCCAGATTTCACCAAACCTTTTGAGCTTCATTGTGATGCTTGTGGAGAGGGTATTGGTGCAATGATTATCCAGGACTATCATCCTATAGCTTTCGAGAGCAGGAAGCTAAGGGGTCTTGAGAGGAGCTACAGTATTTACGATAAGGAAATGTTGGCCATCATGCATTCAATGACCAAGTTCAGGCAATACCTAGTTGGCAGTAAGTTTTGTGTCAAAACTGATCATAACAGTTTGAGGCATTTCCTTGGACAGCAAGATCTAAATGAATGTCAACAGAAATGGGTCAGCAAGTTATAGTCTTATGATTTTGACATCTCCTATGTCAAAGGGACTCAGAATGTTGTTGCTGACACTTTATCTCGCTGTCCCCATTTGAGCTCCATGGCAGAGATTTCAGAGGATTGGAGTCACTTGATCGTAGTAGAGTATGCCAAGAATCTATGGGCTTCTGGCATTATTGATGGGACAGTACAGGACAGCAGGTACTTTCTTGTGAATGACCTCATCATTTACAAAGAGAGAATATTCTTAGTCCCAAGTTCAGATGTGAGGAACAAGGTGTTGAGGACTTTCCACAATTCACCTATGGCTAGTCATCCCGGATACTTTAAGACCTATAGGCAGGTACGGGAGAGATTCACTTGGAAGAGTCTCAAATCTGATGTTCTTCATTATTTTAGGGAGTGCTATGTTTGTCAGCAGAACAGGCAAGAACATACTTACCCTGCTGGGTTGCTTCAGCCACTTCCTATTCCTGAGAGGAAATGGGAATGCTTGTCTATGGATTTTATTACGGGCTTGCCAAAAGATCAAGGGAGAGACAACATATATGTGGTAGTAGATCGGTTAACAAAGTATGTACATTTCTTCCCGATCACGACTACCTATTCAGCTACACAGGTAGAAAATCTATTCTTTCGTGAGGTATTCAAATTGCATGGGTTACCTCGGAGTATTGTCAGTGACAGAGATAGTGGGTTCATAGGTCACTTTTGGAAGGAGTTCTTTAGACTATGCGGGACAGAGCTTACTCCGAACAGTAGCTACCACCCCTAGACTAATGGGCAAACAGAGATTGTCAACAAATGGATGGAGGGATACATGCGGAACTACATTTCTGGACAGCAGAAGGCTTGGGTGAAGTGGTTGCATCTTTGTGAGTACTGCTATAATTCCACTCACCATATGACTATTCAGATGACACCTTTCAGAGCTTTATATGGATATGATGCGCCTAGTTTCCTTGATTTATTGTTGGGCGATTGTTGAGTGCCTAGTGTTGGGGATCTATTACAAGACAACTAGGAAATCATGAGAGCCCTCCGTGAGAATATTCAGAAGGCTCAGAATCAATAGAAGCAATATGTTAATTAGACGAGGGTTGAGCAATCATTTGAGATCGTTCATATGGTGTATCTAATCTTGTAGCCCTATAGGCAATCCACTCTTAGGAAGAGGGGTGCACAGAAACTAAAGCTACGCGATTATGCGTCATTCAAGATTATCAGGTGAGTTGGCGAGGTGGCTTACGAGTTAGATTTACCAGCAAACGGTAAGGTGCACAATGTGTTTCATGTGTCACGCCTCAAGAAGGCGTTGGGACAACATATAGTTTTATGTCATATTCTGTAATGTCCCCACTCTAGTCAGTATCAATTGCAGACGAGTTAACCTATTACTTGAATCCTCGTAGGCTAATATGTTTGGATAGAGGGTCTCAGTGGCAGTTGATGGAGGTTGTTGTCATTCCACTTCCTCAATTCAGTATTGGGTTCAGTTCCAGGCCTTTGCATATCAATGTTTGGCTTAGTTTGAGGGACCTACTATTTATAGTAAGTCAATCTGGCAGTGATGCTATTTTTAGTCAGGGCACCTAGACACATGGGGGATATTCAGTGTTGACCCTAGCTTCTGACAGCACGTCAAAATACTGAGTTTTGAGGGAGATATTAATATTTAAGTGGTTAAGTGATATTTAATTATTAAAAGGGATATTATAAGTTATATTTTAACTTTATAAAAGTGAGCCACTTAAATTTAATAAAGTGAAATTAAAAGGCAAAACAAAAAGGAATGCTTAAGTGAAATGATTTATTTTAAAAGACTATGAAGGTCTTAAATACATTTTAAATGTATTAAAACCTATTTAAGAGGAAATTGTGCCTTTAGGGAAATCGTGCCCTTTTGAGGAGAATATAAAAGAGGCAAGAGACAAGTCAACCTCATTCAGAATTCATCATTTGACATTATTTCTTGGCTTCTTTGAAGTTGTGCCTGAGACAAGGGTTTCAGCAATTTTCATCCATTGGAGAGCGGCAATTCTTCAATGTTCTGGAATCTTGAAGCTGTGAAAGACCAGCTAAATCATTGCTACAAAGAGGGCTTCATTCTGGAGTCCATTTGTGCCTACAACAAATTTACTATTCAGTTATTTAGCAGTTTTCAATAAAGGAAAGGGCTTATCACTTGGGACACCTTCTTTGCTCAGCCACTCACACCCATAAGTTGGTTGTACACTATTCATTGTTGGTCGTACTTCATCATTGGGAGCGTGCTTGCTTCTAGCTGGGACGTGTGAACGGAGAGGCTGAAACGCCTTCATTTTGGGCCTTCTATTTGTTTCTCCTTGGACGCCTTGCACAATTAGGCTGATTTATTACATTTCCATTAGGGAGAAACCAAATCTGGAGGTGGGCGGCTAATTTTAACATTTCTCATGTATTGCCTGGCTTGTTCGAGAAGTTTCGTATTTAATTAAGCTAAGGACCTCCGGGTATGTTTTTGTTGAATAAGATTTACTTGTACTAATTGCCAAATTCATAATATAGTTGCAATTACTCCATAGTTACTTGGTTATTCAGTTTTAGTATATTTTCTTACCTAGCAACTTCTTTATTATTTGTCTAAAATCCATCAAAACAAAAGAAAACACAAAAATAATACAGTTTTAGCATCAGAGGCAGAGTTAGAACTAGAAGGTTCTTCACATATTCCCCCAGGTAGACCACCAAATGTAGGGGTTTTGAACATACAATTGAGTTGGACGAATGGGACAAGCCAATTATTACTACTCCCTACCGACATCCCAAGAAATTCATGGATGAGATTGAAAAGGCTATCAAGGAACTATTGGATATGGGTCACATCAAGCCAAGTTTGAGTCCTTTTGCATCTTCTGTAGTATTGGTCAAAAAAAGGATGGGACTCTTAGGATGTGTATCGATTACTGTGCATTGAATAAAAAGACAATCAAGAATAGGTATTTGATTCCCAGGATCGACGAATTGTTAGATGAACTGCATGGGGTTGTTTACTTCTATGAGATAGACCTCAGATTGGGATACTATCAGATTAGAGTGTAGGATCAGGACATACATAAGACAGTTTTCAGGTGCCACTATGGGCATTATGAGTTTTTAGTTATGCCATTTAGTTTGACCAATGCTCCTGCAACATTTCAATCCTGCATGAATCACATCTTTAACAAACAGTTGTGGAAGTTCCTCCTGGTATTTTTCGATGATATATTGATCTATGGAAAAACTTGGTGTTACATCCCAAAATTGTAACATTACAATTTACCATTACTAGATAGAGTAAATGTGAATTCTGGAAGTAAATTAATAATTGCTTGTACCTTGTTTTCAATATGAATGTTGTTTCATTTGATGTTATTCTTGGTAAAATACTGCATAAAGGAGAATATAAGGTTATTAATTTATGAATAATCTAACTTTTGAAATGTTTCCTGTATTCTGCTTTGTTTTGAGCAAATAACTTCCATTGTCATGACCTGGTGTGCAGGAAGCAGATTTGTACCTCCAGGCAGAGGAGAGATATCACTCGGGGAGGAACTTGGTTGGGTAAACAGTAACGAATACCAATTGGACATATACACACAAACTATAGACTGAGTAAGCTAAGTCATTGTTGTGGTTAAGGGTAAGCCATCCGCAGGATTGTTTAGTATCATTAGGAGTCGTATCTACTTCTGAATGTGTAAATAAGTGATGCTTGCCAGTATAACCTTATGTGGAGTAATGTTTCTTGTTAGAGGTGGGTACGTGTATATGTATATATACATATGAATACGATATGTACTGGTATCCATAAGTGCATTCATATCGATACAACGCATTAGAGCAGATGGATATGCCATACGTGTGCGTCGATAAAAGTGTATTTATGAATACTTATATGTAAAGTAAATATATAATTATATACACATGAATACGTATCACAGCTAACCTGTTGTTATAAATATATTGTGACGGTATATAACCTCTGAATTTATAAATACACATATATATACATATACATGATTACGTGTAGTATTGACTGGTTCATAGTATACGTACAAATAATATAGATGTATATACATGTGTAGGTATAAAGATAAATATATTTATATATTTAATATTATATTAAAATATAAATAGAATATAGTTTTTACAAATAAAGATATGTATACGATATTGTTTAAATTGGTAATTTAAATAATTATACATAAATATATATTGTAAAGTAAAACTATATTATATAAATATTTTAATAAAATAAAATATATAAAGGTATATTTAAATAAAAGATTTAAATGAAATTTGAAATAGTGAAATGAGACTATATCATATAACGTTTTCTTAAAAATGACAATTTTCTCTAAGATGTAAATACTTCTTTGAATCGAAATATATCAAGAAGAGTTAAGTATTTGAAATATAAAATACTTCATTGAGTAAAGTCGAAATATAATTTTAAAAGGTAAAATCAGTAGAAAGCCATTCCCGTGGAAACCGCGCAGGAAGAAATCGCGCGACTAGGGCCAAAGCAACCAAAAACGACTGAGATAAATTCGCTAAAAAATGGTGTTGTGGACGCCATCCGACCTAGGAATTAGTCTCTCATTAAACTAACACTTATTTCTACCTGTTGAAATACGCATTAACCTGTAGGTGGCGTTTTACAGTTTCGAGTTGAATTTTTCATGATTTGCTGGCTTAAAGGAGTCGAATCACCTTCATTTTTGGTGACTTAGGGTTTAAAGATCCGCCAGGTATCATTTTTACTATATCTGGGCTCTATGTTGTCATTTGGCATGCCTTCATAAGAGGAAATCCGTTGTACTTCGGGCCTATAAATGGACGCCCAGCCATTCAATGTTTCATGACTGGAAGAATCTGAGTTTATCATTTTATTTTGCTTCCATAATCTATTCTTGTTTGAGCTGTGAGTAAGCTTTAGTTTTGCTGAGAGAAACCTTACATATTTTCTGAGAACAGTATATTACCAATTGCTGAGAGACATCCCCTGTTATTTTCTTCATCACTTTTAAGTTCACAGTAAGAAGTTGAGATTACTTTCAGCTGTAGCAAGTAATTAATTTCTGAGGAAGAGTTAGAGACTGGTCTGAGAGTTGTTGGAAGTTTTTAGTTGGAGAGTGTTCATCCTTCGTAGAGTGAGCTTTTAATCTGCTAAGAAGTCCTTTGGCTGGAGGCTATAGGTGTAGCAAATTCTCACTGAATCAACACATGTGGAAAGCTCTTCTCAGGCATGTTAACTCTTTTACTTTTTCATGAAGTTGCTATTCTTCTTTGATCTAGAAGAGTTTACAAATAAAAGTCCACTTTCATTAAAACATAATAGGGAATGAAGGTCGTTCCTTATGGTATACTTGGAAAGAATTTCTAAAAAGTTTGCTTTAAATATAGAAGTGTTGTTGTACCATTAAACAAGTGGAAAATTTGGGAAATAGGAAGGCTAATGCATGTTCTATACTATTAACTCTTACATTAATTGGTAAACGGATTTATTGTTCCATTGAAGAGTAAATTATATTAATTAATAGACGGATTTACTGGTCTATTGAAGAGTAAAATTGCATTATTGTATTGGCTCCATATATGGAGTATATGCTTGTACATAACTATTTAATACTAGGGGATGAATTGAGGGTATTTAATAAGTTACCGATCACAACTAGTTAAAGATTAGCTTAGTCAAGTTATTAAAAGCTCCTAGGATGAGAAAGTCCTGTATAAGGGAGATAGTTGTGAGTACTTGTTAAATTGTTCTCCTTTCTAGAAGTTAACTTGTTGTAGGAAGTCTAGGGTACGGATACCCCGATAGACTAACCTACGCGTAGAAGTAAGGAAGCCTTAAGTCAAATTGACCCTGGCTAGTGTATATGACAAATGACTTGCGTTCTTTATTGAATGTAAACACTTTGGCCAAAGTAGTGTATGGAACCATTTAGTTGTAGTACTACACTGTCAGTTCACTGTGATCCCGAAATACATCCTAGTTTGAGAATTTCCGGTTGCACGGAATCTAGCTTTGTAGGATCACAGCACTATGTCCAGTTGGTAGTCATTAAAGGTTACCCAACCAATCTCTTCTTCGAAGGGAGGGCCGTTCATTGCAAAATGATCGTGCGGGGGACCGCATTATAAGTCTGTGGTTGGCGGAAAAGCGCCCGAGTGATGTTTCTCCTCCTCAGCAAGCGGCCGATGTACCAAGATTGAAAGGACGGATTCCTGGACCTTCTTACTACTATTTGTTCTAAAGCTCATTGGAGCTATGTTAGTTAAGGTACGTATTCTTGTTTCATGTACTTGTGAAGTTATTATATTGAAATGGAATCTTTGTTGTATATTAATATGGCAATTTGTTCATGTTTTGTCAATAAAGAAAAAGAAAAATTCTATTGCAATGACATGATTAACACGTTTACATACTTGTAGGATGTAAATTATGAAAATTTTAATTTTACCGAAGGGTCGGGCTGTTACACTTGGGAGGACCACATAAAACATCTGGATGAAGTGTTGGGAATAATGGAGGCACAATCATTGTATACCAAAGCCTCCAAATGTGAGTTTGGGATGAAGGAGATTCTATATGGGTCACATCATCAGTGCACAAGGGGTACAGGTGCATCATGAGAAGATCCAAACCATTTTAGATTGGCCACCGCCAAAGACACTCATAGAGCTGCGAGGGTTCTTTGGTCTATGCAGTTACTATAGGTGATTTGTCAAGGGTTTTTTCAGCTTGGGGCACCTCTCACTGATCTCACCAAGTAGGGTGCTTTTAGATGGACCAGTGAGGCTTAGCGAATCTTTGACAAGCTAAAAGAGGTCATGAGCACATGTCTTGTGCTTGCATTGCCAGATTTTACCCAGCCCTTCGTGTTGGAATGTGAGTCATCAGGGGAGGGAATCGGTGCAGTTTTAATGCAGAATAGGCATCCCATTGCCTTTGAGAGAAAGAAGCTCAGCGATATAGAGAAGTTAAATTCTATATAGGATATATACGACAAGGAAATGCTTGCAATCATGCATGCACTAGCAAAGTTCAGGAAATACTTGGTTGGTGGACAGTTTGTAGTTAGAACAGATCATAACAGCTTAAGTACTTCCTGGAACAGGACTTGAATGGCGCCAACAGAAGTGGGTCAGCAAAATCCAAGCGTGTGATTTTGATATTGAGTACATGAAAGGAAAGAACAATACAGTTACCAATGCTCTTTCCAGGAAGCCTGTTGTTTGTTCCTTGTTTGAGATTTCAGCAGATTGGAGAGCTCTTCTATTAGTTGAGTACTCTAAGAATGTTTTTTCCTACAAATTGATGGATGGAAAAATATAGGATGATAGATATAAGGTAGTGGATGATATCATCTACTACAAGGACAGGATTTTCTTGGTTCTAGAATCTAAGTTGAAGGAGCAAATCATGAGTTGTGCATGACACTCCTTTGGCCAGGCATCTTGGGTTCTTTAAGACCTACAAGTAGATTAGAGAGAGGTTCTCTTGGAGAGGCCTCAAGGATGATGTTTTGCATCATGTTCGAGCATGCACCACTTGTCAATAGCACAAGGCATAGCACATTTTTCCTGCTGGCTTATTACAGCCCTTACCTATTCCAGATCAGAAATGGGACAATATATTGATGTACTTCATCACCGGTCTTCCTAAGCTACAGGGTAGAGACTGCATTTTTGTTGTGGTTGATCGGTTAACGAAATTTGCTCATTTCATGGCTATCTCGTCAAAATATAAGGCACCCCAAGGGGCGGATTTGTTCTTCATGGAGGTATTCAAGTTATATGGGTTACTAAAGAATATTGTTAGTGACAAGGAAAGTCAATTTCTCAGTGCTTTCTCGCATGAGTTGTTCAGGTTTTCAGGTACAGAATTAACTCCCAGCACCAGCTATCACCCTCAAATGGACGGGCAAACAAATATAGTGAACAAATGGTTGAGGGTTATCTTCGCAACTACGTTGCAATGCAGCAAAGAGCCTAGGTCAGATGGTTGCACTTGGGTGAGTATTGCTATAATACCACCTATCATATGTCCATTGGGATGTCACCTTTCAAAGGGTTGTACGGATACGAGGGTTATTCATTTTTGGGTGTGGAATTCGGTGACAGTTGGGCACCTAAGGCAACGGATTGGATAGAGGAAAGCCAAGATATCCTTAAGTCACTTAAGGATAATTTGCACCACTCAAAACCAGCAAAAGGTGTATGCAGACAAACACAGAATTGAGCGTACTTTTGAGGTTGGAGATTTGGTCTATCTTCGCCTTCAGCCATATAGACAGTCCTCATTGAAGAGGAGTGGTGCCGAGAAGTTGAGACGAAGATTTTATGGGCCATACAATACCATCAAGAGAGTGGGCGAGGTAGCTTATGAGTTGGAGCTACCTGAGAGCAGCAGGATCCACAACGTGTTTCACGTTTCATGCCTCAAGAAGGCACTCGAACAGCAGGTTGCAGTTTCAGCAGAGTTACCCCCTCTTGATGAAGAGGACAAGTTAGTTCTAATTCTGGATGAGATTTTGGATGTGCGCAAAAGGAAGCTGAGGAACAGGACAATAAAAGAATACCTTGTCAAATGGAAGGATCTACCTGGAGAAGATGCCACATGGGAGAACGAAGAGGTCCTTTAGCATCCTAATCTGAAATTGCTTGCGGGCAAGCGATTCCAGGAAGGGAGGACTGTAATGTCCCCTTCCAAGTGATGGCCCCCTAAATATATTATTAGCTTATTTAATTCCCATAAGCTAATAATTAAAGTTTGGGAATTATTTATTAATTAATTAATGTTATATTATAAAAAGCAAATATTTAATAATGTTAATTAATTAATTATTTTTATAAAGTCCAAAGTGAGACTTTATTATATTTTTCCTGCCTAAAGAGCAATTTTAAATTATTTAAATCTTCTTGAGCAGTTATTTTCTCTAAAGGTTATAAAAAGGTTTGGAGGAAGGCATTATTCATTATTGGAGTTTATTTTCTTCTGCTGTGAGCTTTTGAGCTTGACACTTCTAGGGTTTCAGTGGTGAAACGATTCCACCCTAGCCAATTTAGAGGGAAAATCATACAAGTTTTCCAAATTGAGCTTCATTGCAATTTTGTGGGTCTCCTGCGGAGACAAAATTGGAGTAAACGATTATATTCAGTTTTGGAGCTGTTGCAAGGGTTTGAGTTTTGGACAAATGTCTTCCTTCTTGCTTGGACAATATCTTTCTTGAGCCCTAATCTTCTATTTCTTATTGCTGGAGTATTTATGAGAATCGCATTGAATTCCAAAGTACCATATTGAGTGTTTTCTGATTGCAAAGGGTTTAAGACCTGTGTTAGCATTTATTTTTGTGTATCTTGGTCACTGAAAAGGGGACGTGAGGGTTTCATACCCTTATTGCAGCATATATAAGACTCAGCAGGGCATAATAGAGAGTTTGGGGAGGCGTGAGTTTCATATTTGGTGGCGTGGACATTCTTTATTACCTGGTGCACATTTGTATGGCGCAAAGAAGACATTCACAGGGGGTCGTGAGGCTGTTTGAGAACTGGAGACTCAGTACTGTTCATTGCATGTCTGCCTGTGCATACTTTGAGGGTATTGCTGGAAGCTAGAACCTCAACTGGGCGCAACTACTGTCAATGTTCACTCTTTCCTCTCTTTCCAAAGTGCTGCAATCACCTTCAGCTCAAATGTGGGACTCCAGGTTTGAGGTTTAAAATTGTAATAGCTGTTGTAATATGCACAGATCAGAAAATTAAATATCTGTAGTTTGATTTCTGCTGTGCAACTTCCAGAATAATATTTATTCCCAAGTTCCCCTTGAAGATTGTACTTTTCATATGCCATAGTGGCTGTATGCTGTTATTGCAATATCTTTGCTGCTCAGATATTTAACACGGGATGTAGTGTCATTTTCAGTATTAAATCTGTTCTTGCATCTGTGTATTCATGGTATTGACATAATGCATAATATGGATGTAAATCTGACAATATGAAACTATATGACAAATTGGGAAAAATCATTTAAAAATCGTGAAACCCTAGGCAGGGTTCTTACAATCCAAGCATTAAAGGATCAATATATTGCTAAATTTAGCAGTTATATGGCTAGCATATATCATATTTACAAAATGACACATGTCAAAGGCAACTATTATCAATTCAGATTTGCCAAAAGTTAATTCTACAAATACGAACGGGACTTGAAAGAGAAGTCCATAAAGATTTTTACAACTATGTTGTGCCCAAAAAAGTGATCGAAGAGAAGCCTGCAAATATTGAACAAAAATTGACCTTATAAGAGCTAAGAAATCTGGAGAAGTTGAACTTTGAAGAGCTAAGAACAACACACTTCTCCATGAAAGCTTGGAAATTATTCAAAGCCATGTAGTATTCAATCAAAGATCTGTTTATTATGTACAAGAAAGAAGTACTGTAGCCTAATCCAACAAGTTAATGTTGGGCAGATGAAGCTGATTCCCCAGGAACCCTAGCAGGATCAGATTGCCAGTTGGCAACCAGTTACCCTACTTAATGTGACAAATGAAAACATTCTCAAAGACTCAAAGCAATAGGTCAAAGGTAAAGAATCATTAGAAAGGAGCAGAGTTTCTTTCACACAGAGAGATTAATTCTTGGTTACCTATTCTGGTCGTGAAGGCTCTGAAATGGACCAAAGTTTCCACAACTAGAAAGTGATGATGATCAAGCATGATTTTGAGAAAGCAAATAACATATTCAGATTTTGAGAAACAAAATCAAATTCAAATGGTATTTCATATTTGACATTCTCCAAGTGGCTGGGGTTTGGAGAAAAGCTCATTGCAGAGTATGCATCTTTTTCAACAATGCTTCAGCAAGAGTTGCAGCCAATCACTCCATGACCAGGCCTTTTAACCTTCAGATATTCATCCCCAAGGATGTCCTATTGCCCTTCTACATTTCTTGTTGTCTACAAACTCTTTAAGAGTACCTGTTTGATGCATCCAAGTTTTAATGAAGCCGGAAAGGTATTTCTCTTCCAAATAAATCTCAGCTAGCTAAATTCATTTTTCATTATTAATTCTTTTTTTAGGTGCAGAAAAAGTAGAGACAATTGTGACCTCATTGAAGTTGTAAGATCAATTGAAAGATTACAATGAACATTGAAAACAGATTGTTATAAGGATTCCAATTGTGCCCCTTGCGGTTGGACAAAAATTGGGCATGCATTGCTCTTTCAAGAGCTTGTAATTCCAGGTTCTGTAAAGTTTCTTCTTAGATTTGATATATATTGCATTTTCCGATTTTTAACTTTTATAAAAGGTTCTTTTTAAATTATTCTCATTGAACATTGTGCAATTGTTTCCCAAAAGTATCTTTTCTTAGTATTAAATTCTTAATAAAAGGTGCTTCATGAAATTGTGGACACTAGGAAAGTTTAACAACAAAATGGAATTGTATTTAAAAGGAGAGAAAAAAACAATTTGACTTTTTAATGGTGGTTGTTGATTGCAGGATTTTTAGTAGCATCAAAACCAGTGGCCCAAGCATCTGAATGGTTGTTATAACCATTGTTCAGCTATTATAATCATTTTTCTCTCTGAAGTATTTTAAGATGAGTTTTTGAAATATATATATATATAGTATTAAGAAAATGAATTTCTTAGTTATTGAACTTGCAATAAATGTAAAACAAACAGAAATTTAATGCAAAGTCAACAAGGTAGGCAGTCTCCAACAAAGTAAAAAATTTATTTAAATGGATAAAAGTAAAAGAAAAAAAAAAGATAAAATTGTTCTTAATATGATACGACATGTTACCTTAGCTATTCCTCCTAGAAGGACGATTGAAGGTTGGCCCCTCAGTCCCTCAAGACCTGCATATGTTGCTTCTACGTTTGTTGCCTTACTATCATCCACCCAAAGAACCCCTTGATCATCCTCAATCACTGCAAACATTGTGAAGACTTTGTAACAAATCCATCACATGCAATGCAAAAGCCAATCATTACATAATTTGGAAAATGACATTAACATGCTTCAAAGACATCATTTACAAGGATCATATTTGGTACTTAATTTTGGTCATTTGAAAGATCATGGTTGAAGCCTCAATGGGCATTTGATAAATACAAAGCATCAAAGGTTCTTATTCCTTTCACCAGTACATATAGAATGAGGCTGTCTAGAAGTGCCTTATCAAAATCTATATTAAGACATATTTGGGCATAGTTTAGAAGTTTTAGGTTCATGATCTCAACAGATGTTACATACTCCCCTATGACACCTCTAATTCTTTTGAGAGCTGAACCCTGCCAATGTTTACTCAATATTAAAGGAAGCCTTACCCAAACTGGGATTGTACTTGGAGGTTATCAGACAGATTGAATACTGGCAACCAATGCTAGATAAACAATCCTAATTTCTCTAGAAACCAGATTGTCCCCTGGAAGATTTGTGATCCTTTGGAACTTTTGTGGCAAAAACCAGAGTGAATTAACCTTTTGACATCAATAAAAGTTCCACATATTCGGTTGGTTTCAAGTTATTTTGTGTCCAGATTATCAGTGTTTTGGGTGTAGTGAAAGCTCTCAGAAACCTACAAATAAGGGCTCTCTCTTTGAGTGACTATAGTCAATGTTTCATTTCTACCTCGGAGAACAAGATCCTTGAGAGATTACCCAAATTGTTCATTGTGCATGAAATTTGATGAAACCATGCAGATCCTCTTAATAGATCTGGGAGGTTTCCTGGTCAGCAGTTGCTTTGAAACTGTAATTGGGAAAAGGGTTACTAGAGGAGGCCATGGTCTCCTTAGGTCATCTTCAGCCTAGTCATGATTTGTCATGATCATCAACCCTAGTAACGTTGGATTGGATGAGATGGGAGCAACTCAGAGTTTCCAAGTACACGGACAGTTCAAGAGGTCTACATTTTCCTGTATATATATACTCATATACCTTGGAAAATCAAGCTTGACAATAGTCTCCACAATTTTTTTAATCATTGTGAACAAACCATACATAATTGGACTTAGTTTACATTCACCATTCTTGAACGGATCCTTCCCTAGGTATATGTATCTCATTTTTCCAATATAAAACTTGTGCATTACTTGATACTAGTCATCATGAGGCTTTATATCTTAGGGATTTCTCTATTTGACCCTTCATTTAGGAGTGAATTTGTGGTATGTGTCACCATCCTTTTTCACATTACTTCATAATCTTGTGCCCATCTTTTAAAAATGTTGAATCATTAGATGATTGAAGCAAAACTCTAAAAAACTTTCAAATGAAAATGTGTTAGTGAGCCCATGCACCACATGATCATAGGGATCTTGAGGATACAATTACATTTTAGTTCCAAGTATTCAGATGCTCATGATTGTATTCCCTAAAGCATAGTTTTAAAACTCGCAACTTGGGAAAACTCTGCCAACCCAATAGTGATTTGGACTTGGTAACTTGCCATGGGCAAGTAAATGGGTGAATTTTTCAACTATGATATTTTCTCTCGAGTACTCTATGAATTTTGAATCTATACCCTAAACATACAAAATAGTTTCATGTTTACCCTTTTGTTTCTCCATCCATATGTAAATGAAACATTATTGAACACTTCAGCTAGGAGCTCACCAGTCTCCATACTTAGTCCAAAACTGCTTTAATAATATTTTGTCATGATCTAAAACAATAGACTTAGACAAGAAAAAAGCAACCATACATGCTCAAAAAGATTTGGTAGCATCCTTCCAATTGTCTTATCATAGGTATTAGCAATTACCATTTTTCTTAATATATTGACCACTATAAATAGATACTTATTTCTAGACCATGTCCTTAGTAACCCACCTATAAATTCCATCGAGATATTTTCTCGTCATCAATTTGTAACTAGTTATGAAATCTAAGGCCTAACTTCTATTTTAAAAACTATCTACAAAGTATCCTCTTTGAAAATCCTTTAATAATTGTTTCAATACAAATCTAAATTAGCAAAGTACTTAGCTGTATGCATTTGATTAACATGGCTTCAATTTTCCACAAACAATATCCAATCTTGATGGTTATCTTGATTAAGAATTAGGTATCCATGCATATGTTGGGACTCAATATTTTAATGTCAAAAAATTTCACAGTCCCTCTTAGTTTGTTCACTTAGGTTTCTTGTGACCCCTATTTATAATTGATCTGAGAATAACTTGTGTGAGTTTCTATTTTTTTGTTTTGCCTAAGTATGGACCTCTATGTGCATTGTTAAAGCCAAAAATCTACTCAAGTCTAAGAAAATTACCAGTCTAGAACATTCCTGGGTGTTTTCTAGTGTTTTGTCAAAGTTGTCAAAGTTTCCTTGCTAGGCATACTTTTTCTCCCATCATCGCTTTCCTATGTTCCTTGTTGGCATTTCAAACTTCCCTTTCCCATCATGCCACCCTTCCTAAGTCTGATTCCTTTTACTCTTGTTGGCCCATTGGACTTTTCCCTCCCTAAGCATTCTACCCTTCTCTCAAGTAGTTATTCCAAGGCATCCCAAAACTTTGAATCCCCAACAACTTACACTGTATCTTATCATCGAAGTTAAACCATCAGACTTCCTTCATTCCCCCAAAACCTCTATGTCATGAGTTTCCTGCCACCTTTGCATCTTGACAACCTAACTAAGTGCATAAGGTATAACTATTCCCCAATCCCCAACAATTCAAAATTCCCAACTATTTTTTGCCAATTTGCTAGAATGGCCCGAAAAGGCCATGTGGTCACCAAAAAAGGTCCAAGTATAGTAGAAAGGTACTAACAGTTGATAAGGACATCATTTCACCACCCGGGGACTTCTCTACATGGATTTAGCACCCATTTTCAAAGCAAATTATAAAAGAGAAAGTTAGTAAGCAATTAGCATTCTATCTGACAAGTGGTTTTGCCCTGCACCTTCTCATAACCATTCAAACATCTGATTTTGTGCCCTAAACTCACAAGGAGGTAAAAACAAACGTTGCAGCAGCCATCATGAATTTAATGCAAGTAGTTGAAGTGTCAGGGATCAGATTTTTGCACAATTTCAAGTCATAATGATGATAATGGCTCAAATTCGCCATTAATACTCAACGACAGACTTTGCAACTACCAAACATGATTTGATCGGCCACCATGATGAAAATTTCACATTTCAGGTGTAGATTTGAAGGAAGAAGACAAGGAAAAGTGTAAAACGACTTGCCTATGTTTAATGTGGCCACTAGAATTTTGAAGCCCAATGCATTTATGTCGTATTCTAGGAAATTTGTGGTAGAATATTTGCAAACCCTTTCAGATTTGCACACTCAAGCACCTCTACAATCATCGTGTGAAGTGACAAAGACCAAAATGATGAATATTTTCAACCCATTTGAAGTGCCTTGCAAATCCTCACAAAGTCAATTCAAGTGCAAACATTAATGATAGCATCAAAAATGGTCTAAGCGACCTCTAAAACACTCTTCTGCCACATTTCCACAATTCATCCAGTTTCCAAGGCTAGAGGTCTATATAATTGTACGTTTTCTTCTTTGTAAGGGTTGGTCACTCTAGGATTTTCATTGAATTAGTGCAAAACTATCTAGGATTAGCAAATTCTAATAGTGAGTTTTCCATTAAAGTTGCTCTCCAAGTTGCAAAGAGATAGTTGTTGTAGCATATGCTTGTAACAATTGTCTCCTTGGTTGGACATTAGTGTTTCAAAGTGTTTCTAGGGTTTTGAGCTATGATAGGCCATCACCTTGGAAACTTTCTTCCACCACATTTGTTGGTGAAGCTATAAATGGGTATTTGAAAATGTTAACAGCATTTAATCAATGACATATTTGTTATATGTGATTGTCGTTTACCTATTATAGATGAACATTGATGAACTTAGAGAGGGATTATTAAGTAGAGCTATTTATTTGCATAATATCTCTGTTGTTCCTTGTTGATTTCTATTTAAAATGGATAAACACTACTATGTTACCTAATAAGGCACTAGTCATTGAAGATCTCGACCCTCCACCCACAATTAAAAATCATCAAAATTACCATAGTTATAGGAATATGAATCAGTGTAAAATCCTCTATCAATTTGGACCCCAATTTTTTCACCTTATTTCCCAACTCAGTCAAGAGGCATTATATCAAACACTTTGATTTCATGCTGGTTATAAGTTTCAAATTGAGGTTAGAAGGATTGTATGTCACTGTTTGAAGAGTGTCCACTCGGTTAGGAGTTGCAATTTGTTTTCATAGGAACTTCCCAAGAGCAAATAATTCCAATAACAATAATATGTGAATATTAAAATTAACATAGGCTTGGAGTTTGAATGCCTTCCCCTCCTTGGGCTACTTTTGGTGGCGGTGCTTCAGGATGGCCCTCTAGCAGAGCTCCTAGTTGGCCACCCGTCAACACCTCAAAGTGGCTCCCACGTTTGGATCTGGCAACCTTTCCCACCCAGCAAGAAGATAAAGACAAGGATGATGATGGATGGGCTCCTCCTGATGTCACTTCAAACCCCGTTGATGTATGGGGTAAGTCGAACGACAAGGACCCCCCTCCTAGTACTGGCACTGCTCTCACTGCTTAGCGGCTTTGTATTTCTCTGTTTCAAGGCTAGGCCCATGTGACTCTCCATGGTGTTCCTTCTTACCACCCACCTTTTTTGTGAATATGTGTAATATTAATCTTTAATTAATAGCAACTGACACTTATTCATCAAAGATTAACATAGACACATGAAATTAATAGGGAAGGCACCACTTTCATGTCATAGGATATACATGCCATTACAATGTGAAAATCAAAATTAATTAAAATATCATTGAAGCTAACCTGTAGCTACTCAATTAATTTATTGTGCAGATAAGCAACATCTCACACGGATATGACTTCCTTCCAAAGCCCACATACATTAGAGACTTCCTTTAAATTCAAGCGCTCCCTTGACTTGATGTGGCAGCTAGTTAAATAAGGCGCAGCAGATATAAAATGATACGCAGCAGATATATGAAGAAGTTGACAGCAGTAAGGAAGATTCGAACGCGTCAATACTCCCTTGACCATGCCATGTCATCCTTCATGCCATCCAATATGCATCAACCCTTTTCCAAATGTGTAGTGGCTAGCATGAGCACCACAACAAGATAATTCCAACAGAAGGCGGCACTTAGGAATTAGGCTATATGCACAAGGGTTAAGGGTTGCAGGTAGTGAGGTGAGTGTGGATGAAATGCAACTATTCTAATGAAAACAAAATAATTCTTTTAAAATTGCTACAAAAATTCAAAACAATTATGCTACAGGAATTATGTTAAGAACTGTTGTAAAAATTGTTCAAGTTATTACAAGAACTGTGTAGACTGCTAAAAAAGTATTGTCTGCTACAAGAACTATGCAAATTGCTAAAAATGTATTTTATGGAAACAAACTACTACCAAAACTAATTTAAATTGATTTATCATAAAAATAAATGACTAAATAAATCTAAATTATGCTCTTCATACATCAAAAAATAAAATCTACAATTTACAATTTAATCACACAAAACTAAAATAAAATGATAACATAAATATCCAAAATAAAGAAAATAAAAATAAGATCACCATCATTTCTTGGGAGTAGGCCCTCCTCCCATTCTGTGAGGTGACTATAGAAATGCTAATTACTCCTCAAAACATCTGTTGCATATATTATATTTTCATGAAAAATATTACATTATTTTCTGCACTTTTTTCCTACACTATTACATTGTTGTTGCACTATTTTCCAACATTATTCATACATTATTCTCCGCTTCCTTATTACATTTTTATAGCTCTATTTTATAGCATTTTCTCCTATTATCTTGCCATCTCTTATGGCATTATTTATGGCTTGTGGGTTGGAATAAAACTAGCCATAAATATAGGAGTTTGTTTTTCCATGAAAATAGCTATTTTCTTAGCCTACGTCCATCACAACTTTATTGGTTGTAATAGCAAAAAATACACATACTATTTCATGTCATATTAGCATAAAAATAAACCACCAACTATTATAACAAGATAACTAATATTTAGCACAACAAATAATTACTTAAAAAAAGATTAATATCTAAAATCATTTGTTGCCAAGTGTATTCACGGGCTATAGGAAGTTTGTTTTCTCCCTCTCCAATAGCATGCTCCAATATTTATTTTCCAAGGATAAAATGATAACACTTATTAGAAATACAAATCAATAATTAATTTTCATATTTTACCTCAAAACTAAATTAAATATCACTTATTCATATTTAATCATATGCAGCAAAGGGTAGTAAAAATATATGATATGGTATGAAAATGGGATATTAAAGTAGGTATTAAGGCATATAAAAAATGGCTAAAATATTAAATAAAATGGTAGGTAAATAGCTCTCATCAATCTCCTTGATTGATGGGAGCACATGCCAGCTCTACCTCATTCAACTCCTTAACTAATGGTAATTAGGTGCCACCTCTCCCACATTAAGATGAGTTCTCTTGACACCATTCCTCTTGCATGTGGATTCAATCCTCCAAATTACTAAGGCTCTCTGAGACACTTGCCATCTTGGCTCATTGTAGTGATCCGACACTCTGCTGCGATGATTTCACCGTGCTTGTAGGTCTGATTTGTGTTTGTTTTGGTATTTGTTTGTTGTGTTTTGTGTTTTTGAGTTTCGTGCCTATGATACTAATGATTTTAACAAGCATATGCATACAAAGGAACTCAAAATAAACTAAAACTACTAAGATAACTTTAGTAGACTCAATTTGATAGTCTAAAAGCTTTCTTCATTACATAAGTGAGTACATAAGATAGATGACTTACATAGAACTCAAAACTAGATACATCATATGCAATAATTTAACTTACAGCCAAACAGCACTGTGAATAGTGCTTTGCTACAGTACCCGCCCTCAATAATTTGCTCATACAACATGAAATACAAGATTCTCCCACCAAGAGACGAATTGAAGGGCTTCCTAGGGTAAGGGCACCCACTTTGGAAGAGATTGCAGCCTCTAAAGGGAGGCGTTTTTATTTCTTCTTGCTGTTCAAAACCCTCAAGTATGGCAGCTGGCTGTAGGTGTCAAAAACAGCTCCAAAATCTTCAGAAAAGGCAAGCAACTTCTTCTAGATGGCAAATGGAGATACTAGCAGTATAAACCCTTCCAGGAAATGACTCCAACGACTTGTAATCAGCAATATGTGGCTCCAAATGGATCAACTAAACTCAGATCTGCAACTTTAGGATGGTATTTCACACCATCAAGAAGCACAAATTCGAATAATAAGCCCTCTCCAGGCTCACCCACTGCAAAAATCAAGAACCCTAGTTTCCCTCTCTCCCAAACTCCACACTTCCAAGTTTCATTCAGCAAAACATATCATAGCATGAGAGGGTCGAACTTTCTCTTTTCCTTTTATAATTTCTCATTGAAAACACTATTCATTAAAATGGCACTATTCACTTAAGTTATGTTCTTTTTCACTTTATCAATGAATAGTAACTAAAAAATATAAAGTGACCCCTTTAAATAATAGACACATGGTCCCTAAGCCAGAGAAGGTGAAATAAAAGGTGGAGATCGTAATTTTAAGCACAATTATCACGCCAAATGCACAAATACACTCCGTCACCATACTCCAGATATCGATACTGCAAATTCACGACCAAGTGCCCGTTCAAGTGACCCTCTATCCAGAACCATTAGCCTACGAGGGTTGATGTTATAAGCTAATCCACCAACTCTGATGCTCGAGAAAGAATGGGGACATTACACTCATGCAATCATTTCCTTCATTATATCATCTAGAGATACAAATATTAGAATTTTGTAATTTTGTATTTTAAATGTTATTAAATTTATGCTATCATAATTATGTTTTGATTGTTAGGGAGATTTAGATTTGTCAATCATTCTTCATTATTAAAGCTAACATTACTTTGTAAGTTCTTAAATGTTAGCTTAAAATCACCTTGAGGAGATCTCATATATGTTCTTGGAAAACATATATAAAAAAGGGTCTTCATGACCCTTTCCCATTTGCCCTTTTTTGAGTATAGAGATTCCATCTACCTAGTTCTCACAAATATTTACTTAAAAGACACTAGGGAGGCTGAAATTCTCTCCAATTTGATAAAACTAGTGGCATATCATATGGCTTCCAATTACCCAAGGTGCTTTCCATTTCTATGCTCTCTAATTAGGTTAAGCAACCAAAGGTAGTTGTAGACATTTAGTGATATTTCTTGCCTCTTCTACCATAGATTTTACCCATCTGAGTTTGCTTATTTGAATTTCCTCAAGTAGCACATCCATACAACGGGTGGCACAAGGGCTCCAAAAATAGGTAATAGGCCTCTCAAGGAATCTCCCTATTGCTGTATTGTCAATCACAACTTGAACAATATTCTCTACACCCATTTCAATGACCAATTGCAGTCTCAACATTTTCCACTTTATGGAAGTCATCAGTCAACTTCAAGAACACGAATTATCTACCTTAATCCACAAGAAAGTTGGTTAACATGTGATTCCTTCCATCCATCTACCCATTAGACAAAACATTGCAACCTTTTCTGCACCAAATTCTCTTTTGATCTTCCACTATTACCTTAGAGTTCTTCATAACTTTGTCCAACAAGGGCTCACTGAAATAATATGGATTGGTTGCCTTGAACCCTTTTCTAATAACAGTACATTAACAAACTAACCCCAAAATGAGATCCTCACAATAAGGAATAATACCAAAATTTAACACTTGTTTTCTTTGTCTCATGATGCTTCCCTTGTTCCACACAATACCTTTGAATGAAAGTTATGCACAAGTACTACAAGGACTGAAGAACCCAATGACTATGTCCAACTAGAACTATCTCTAGTGGATGACGCTCATATCCATGCCCTAAGCCAAGAGCCATCTACATCAATCTCTAAGTCAAAAGGAGAATCCATCACAATAACAATCGCCTCAATTGTCCCTTTTTCCATTTTCTTTTCCTCCTACAAAGCAAGGGAAACCTTCACCTCTTGATAATATCTAGTTCCATTGAATTACATAGCCACATATCTCGGCCAAGAACTTGTGCAAAGTGGCATTTGAGGCAATTGATGCTTACTCTCATCCTCAAGCAACAATAATTGCACACACCACCCTTTTTTCCTTTGTACAAAATTTGTAATGCCTCCAAGAAATGTCCTTATTCTTGTCCCCAATATTAATACTTGTCAATCCCATCTCTTTTTGCAAACTTGGAAACTCTAGCAAAAAGGAAAAGCAATCAAACTTCAACTTAAAAAATTGTAACTAGAAGGAAGAAGAGAAAAAAGGAAACAAACATGAAAGATTAAAACCCTAGAATTGCTAAAACACAACAATGAAAGAAATAACAAAAAAAAGGAATTACATACATTTGACTCCAATCAATAAATCAATTGAATCGCTCAAAGATCACTTGAAACAAACCCAAATCAACTGAAAATCGATGCAATGAAGTCAAGGATTCAAGGCACAAGAGCAAATATCAGACATGAAAAAAATGAGGGCATTTGTTGTTTTAATGTCATGTCGCCTTTTCAGAATCAAAATAATTGGGAGACTCGTAGCCTATTTCTTTATTTCCTGTAGGCTACAGGATAAAGTTAGGGAAATAATTTAATAATTATATTTTAATTTGTCCTAGTAGCTTTATTTTAAAACATTGTAAAAGGACAACTTAAATTTATCTAGATCTACATGTACCAAATTTTCTTAATGAGGAATATTAGGTACTTGACTAAGGTTCTCCTAGAGGACTTTTTGAATTGGAAATGGTGTTGGTGAAGACAACGTTGAATTGATTGCAAATACATTAGGTGTTCATCTCAAATCTTCCTCTAGACCTGTTGATGTGGTTTTTGTGACCGCGCCAACACAAAATAAAGTTACCAATGGCGACTCTATCCTCTCTTGAACAAAATCTCCTGCATGCTAAGATTGCTAGAAAGATCATGCATTCAACTCCAAGGTTCCTTCATGCAATGGATAGTCTCAGTTGGCTCGAAGTTATTTGTTGGTATTTCAAGGGGACTTACGCAATTGTTCAACAGTAGAGAAAGGGATTTCGAAGATTCGGAAGATGTATCAATGAAGTTCAAGTTTCATAAACTAACCAGAAAGTATGGAATTGAAATAGTTGCAGGGATTAGAAAGTCTAAATTCTATCCTAATTGCAGGATATGGAGTTCAACTTCAGCAAACTTCAACCGGACTTCGCTTTGCCTCGCGTCGGACAGCTTCTGTGGAGTCGGTGCAATCTTCAAGGGAGGTGACTAAAGATATTCAAACCACCACTTGACATGAAGATACCATCACAACAACGCATACCATCATTCAAACTGTGATTGAAGTTATGTCCACAACGTTTCCAATTGACCACACAAGGCGAACACACCGTCAGTGAACCCACTAGTGGTATGGATAAGCGAAGTTTGTTAGGTCAAACACCACATTCCATTATTACTATCTACTTGCATGAAATGAAATTTACTCTACTTTAAGCTACTACTCGAATCAGAAGGACGAAGAAACCTTGCTAGCTACTCACAACAAAAGACGAGATCATCATCAATGAAAACTCTTTTTATTGAGAGAGTGTTCACAACAATTTCTTACAAAGTTTTCAAAGGAAAAACCTTCCTTCTTCAAACTATCCTACCAATCTATGCTACACTATCAGTCCCTTTGCTATTCTATGATCCTAATCTAATCTAATGAGGTACAAATGAGGGGGGATGCCCCTTTTATAGTTTTCCCAGTCCAATGAACGGCTCAGGTTCAATTACAATGAAGGGATTAGATTGAGCCACATAAACCCTAACCCTAAAAACTGCCACCAAGAATAGTGGGGTAATAAATGAGCAATTAATGTCCACCATCCTTCTAGAAGATTCCTGTCTGGAAACTCGTTCGCATTGTTCTTGTTCTTCTTCTCGACTGCAAATTCGATGAGTCTGATCATCATGGCTTCGACCTCTTCCTTAGCCTTGAGGGCATTTCAATGCTTGAGGATGATCTTTAACGCTTGGGTCTCCATTATTTCTCCGTCCTGATGCTGAAGGATTTTCTAGTCTTAGACTCGATCATTTCTTCCTTGCCACCTGTTTCCTTGAGTTGGGTGCATATTGGATCTTTGAGAAATTCCAACACTTAGCCATTTCTTTCATCATTTCCCTTCGTGGCCTGGGCGCAAATGAGACATCATTGAGGAGTTTCAACATGTAACTTTTCCTTTTCCAAGTTTGTAATGTTGTCTTGGAGTATCCGTTCCATCACCTCAAGTCATCACGCTCTGGCCCCGACATTCATCCTACAAAACAGATAAAAGGAAGAGCATCAGAACACTTAATAATGTAAAATCACTTCACTTACCTGATTTTCATAGTCTGACTTCTGAGGTCTGATAGGGTTCATCATTTTTCTCTAGCTGTAACGACCCGACATCTACGATAAAAAAAAATTTCTATCTTTTACAACTTTTAACCAAAGTAAACGAGTAAACAACAGCATAACAAAAATTTTCTTTTCTTTTTGAAATAAAGTACAACATCTAAATATGATTTCAAACTTTCCCAATTTAAATAACTTTAATTTTTCAATTGAATAACAGAGTATAAGAGTATAAAAATACATACACAGCTTTAAAAAGCCTTTGCACAAATAGAAGTAAGACGGTCCAGGTTCTTCCTTGCAAATCTTGGTTCTTCGGTTGTCAGGTTGTGGAGGAGAAATATCACTCGGGTGCTTTTCCGCCAACCACGGACTAATAATGCGGTCCCCCGCACATTCATTTTTCAATGAATGGCCCTCCCTTCGTCGAAGAGATTGGTTGAGTGACCGATTCCGTTAACCAACTGAGCATAGTGTTGTGTCCTACATTACTAGATTCTTGTGCTTTACAATCCCAACCTAGTATATGTGTTTTGGATCACTGTGAACTGACAATGTAATCATCTTTCTAAACAAAGAGGATGTAGGTACATTACATTACTATGGCCATAGTGTTTGATTTAGTAAACGACTGATAAGTCATCTATCACTACACTACTCAGGGCCGATTTGCCTTCGGGCTACCTTACTCTACGCGTAGGTCGTGTCCTTCAGTGGGTTCAGTTTACCCCAGACTACCTACCTCAAACAATTTACTAGAAATGAGTTTTTAATCAAGTGTTTGCTATCCTATCTCCTGTTTCCGGAATTCTTTATCCTAGGAGAGAGCTTCCTAATGTTAACCCAATAACACAAGCTAGGATTTACACTTTATTTTAAACATCATTACGTTCCTAGAAATTATTACGTATTCTACGTATTCTCCATATATGGAGATCATACAAGTTTAAATCTTCAAATCTTTGCATAATCATTTATTGATACAAATCAACTATCATACACAAAAGACGGTCTTGAAGTGCAATGCATATTATTTCCTATCAATGCATACAACCAAACAGAATTCTTCCTTTTCCTAAGATGTCCATTTCTACTAAATCATTCTAAACCCCTTGAATTCCTTTTATTTAAATTCCAAATTCCATTTTAATCTTTTAAACTAAAATGAACATAATGAACTGTATTAAGCTAATTCCCTTAACCACATTGTTCTTCCCTATCATTTTCCCATGCATAAGAGGAAATTCTTTTATTCATCATGAAATTTAAGAATATCAAACATGCTTGATTACTACCATAATTCATTATTTCCAATTTAACACAGTCAGCAATTAACACAGTCAGCAATTAACACAGTCAGGAAATAACTTTTAAAGATTAAAACTTAAATCCAGAACCATGCCTGTCTTAAGCTCCTTTTTCCAGTAATGCCTCTTCAGAAGTCTTCTATGGTTGCTCTTAGCCAACAGTATCTTTAAGCAGAAATTTCTTCAAATCACAATCTCACAATAGTTTATAACTGAAACTACTCAGCACTCAATAAAACACTTTGAACAGATAATCAGCATAAATTCACAATTTTTGCTTTCAAATTTGTAGTGTCAAGCTCTTTCTCAAAAACGTCAAAAATCAGAAAGCCAAGCATATTTTCGAATGAAGGTTTGTGTGGTATTTATAGGCCGCAGTAAAAACGTTTTCCCCATTTCTGGGCATGCTTATTGACAAATTTCATTATTTACTCAATCAAAGTGCTACCTGCCATGCATCCAATCCCTTAGTCATGATTTCTAAAGGTGAATCGACTCATTTACAGCCAGCAATTCGAAGAAACTTTCAACTTGAAAGCAAAACGAAATTTACAAACACGTTTTTCTGCCAGGCGTCAGAATTCTTCATTATTTCCTTGCTGCGTTTTAGGTTACATTTAAAATCGACCCAGCTCAGCTTTTACTTGCTATTTTCTGGTTTAATCTTTTGACATTGTCTTCTCCCATTCCCAGCTGTGCAGGAGTTCCGCCATTTTCACGGCAAGCTCTTCATTTTATTATTTTTTTTTTTCTATTTATTTCACAGTTCGACTTTTTCCATATTTGCCTTGTAGTTTGAAAAATTTAATATCAAATTACTTATGTTTTCAAATGCGAATTTCTATCATTCCAGAAAAATGCGAACTTCTATCATTTTCACAAAATGCGAATTTTATCTTTTTCACAAAATGCGAATTTTATCATTTTCACAAAATGCGAATTTCTATTTTATACTTTATTTATTATTGTGTTAATTAAACATTAATATTTATTTTTATATAAACTTATTTACATATAAATAAATATTAATTTAACATTAACACATTTAATAAATAAAATATATAAATTTATTATTATTTATACATTTCTTAAGTGTTAATATTTATACATATAAAATATATATATATTAATAATCTCCTTATTAATATATATATATATATCATATATAAATATATACTTAAATCCTTCAGATAATAATACTTGAATATCATTTATCGAGATACCAGGCTGAATGTGTACGTGTAAACATGTTTACATGTTCTCTATGTATATACATATGTATGCGTATATACATGTCGATACATATGTACGAGCATATCCATCTGCTTACGTACATACGTGTCGATATGTCTATACATTTAGATATGTGTATACAGTGTATATATGTGTACACGTACCTATTCGTCCTGCATCACATTCATTTCATTTACGTTCATTCACAGGGATTCACAGTAAAGTCAGATTAACATTCAATCACATCATATAAAGCATAGAGAAGTAAATCTTACTCCTAAGCCTATGGATGTCTAACTTATCTGACCTGTTTCTCAATGTATTGTTCATAATGTGTGTGTATGCTCAACTGATTAACTTTACCGGTCAAACGACCAATACCCCTCTCCCAAGTGATATTCCCCCTCTGTCTTGAGGACTGATTCCCATTCCTGCATTCACAATTATAAACTCACGGCAGTCAATTGCTCACAAGATTATCAATACATATAAATTTCATAAGATATAAAAACATCACACATAAATCACATTATGTACGTTTTTCACTATGATTAACATCAAGTAAATAACACAAGAATGAGACGATCAAAAGCTCATATTGAAAACAAGGTGATTCACATCTTTATTCATTCATAGAATTGTCTTTACAAACACATAATCCTTATTCAATTCTAATAGCCTAATAGCTATACAATTCGGGATGTAACACTAGCCAACTTTGCTTTCTTCATAAGTTTTCAACATCTATGTGCTAGGGCGCATATCTTCCTGATATTTGAGTTTCACTTCATCTTCAAATTCCTCATGGCTTAGCCAAATTTTCCCTCCTTGAGGGCGTATTTAGAAGGCTTTGCATCCTGAAATTTTCCCTCCTTGAGGGCGTATTTAGAAGGCTTTGCATCCTATGTACCTTGAAGTTGTGCCTTAGAAACTTTTATCCAACCTGAGCTTTGGGAAATTTTTATCTCCCCCAGACAATTTCAACAATCATCCTTTCCCCCATAAAACATTTCAACAAAATTTATCTTTTAGGCCCCCATAGCAAAATTTATCACCAAAGAGTTAGGCATACCTTATTTCATCCCTCTGCCTTAGAAAATTTGTATTTTCTAGAACATCTCCATCAACTAGGCGCCCGCTCAAAATATTCATTATAAAATCTCCAATGCGGAGCGAAAAACTTTAGAATTATTCCCTTAGAGAAAATATCCAATACCCACAAAAAATTCCCTTCGAAAAAACATATTATTCATGTGTGCACATATGAAGGGGTACATTTGATTTTTCATCTTTTGAAAAAATATTTACTCTAAGGTTTATTTCATCTCTCCAACCTTGGACGCATTTTGTGGTAGGAGCTTCAAGTTTTGAGGACTTAGTCAATTTTCAAGCCTCCTCCCTCAAGTTTGGGCGCATTTAGCCCCTTATACATTCATTTTGTGACACTTAGAAATTTTTAAGCCTCCTCTTCTTCTCAAGGCGCATTTGGGGTAGAGAGCTTCAAGTTTCAAGTACTTAGAAGATTTTTCACATGCCTTCTCCTCTGTGGGCGCACTTAGGTAGGTGAGCTTTCAATTTCAAAGACTTAAATTTTTTCATGACTCTCCTCTCAAGCTAAGGTGCACTCAAGGGGTTTTACTTTTATTTTGCTACCCCTTAGTCAAATTTCTTAACTCACCTTCAAGCTAGGCGCATTTGTCATAGTGAGCTTCCATTTTTGTTACTTAGACAAATTTCAAGGCATCTCCCAAACTAAGGCACATTTACCACCTTGAGCTTTCAATTCTCATCACTTAGAAAATTTCAACCTCTTCTCCAAGTCAGGGCACATTCAGGGACCTCTACTTTCAATCTTGAATACTTAGAAAAAATTTATCAACTCTCCTTTACCTTGGGCGCTTTTGAGGTGGTTTGCTTCCAATTTCATATGCCTTAGAAAATTTCACTCACTCTATGTCAGGCTAGGCACATTTACCCCTTCAAGCTTCTAGTTTCATTGCCTTAGAAGAATTTTCAAGTTCCACTCAAGGTTGGGTGCATTTATCATGGCGTTTGACCCTTCATTTTGGGTCCTAAAGCTGGAAACCCTAATCTGACTTGCATGTCAATCAAATGATCTCCGTTTGATCCCGTATCTGTTGCATGTCGCCCTGTTCGTGTTGCTGAAGTGTTGGGTAGCTGCCGAAGTGATCCTGCTAAAAATAGTAAGTGTCTGAAAAAGTGACCAACTTTGCTTGCAAGTTACCTTGTTGCGTAGCTCTTGAAAAACCCATGAAGAATATGCTAATGTGCACTGAAAAGTTCAACATGCAAACCCTAAAAAATAGCTTCTAAAGACAATTCTGCAAAAAGCTCCTGATCCTGGTTTGCATGTTACATCACTGCGAAGCTCCCGAAAAACCCACAAAGAATATCCAGACATACGTTGGAAAATCTCGCATGTAAACCCTAAGAATAGCCTCTGAAGACAAGACTGCATAAAGTTATCACGTCATCTTGCATGTCATATCATTGCGTAGGTCTTAGAAAACCCAGAAATATTCTCTAGACATGCATCGAAAAACTTCGCATGCAAACCCCAAAAATAGCCTTTGAAGCCTGAATCGTTGAAAATCAATATCTTGGCTTGCATGTTATATCATCGTGAAGGTCTTGAAAAACCCAGAAAGATTCTCCAAACATGCATTGAAAAAGCACACATGCAAACCCCAAAATTAGCTTCCGAAGCCTAGACTACCAAAAATAGCAAGTGGTCAAATTCAACTCAAAATTTGATGGCAAGCGGCTTAAGGTGCTCTGGACGCAGTGTCAAGCCCAGATTTCAATTTGCTTACCCGAATCAACCTCAAACTGGCATGAAGAAAGCAAACCCTAATTTCTCAGACAAAGCCAAAATTTCAATTCAGATGGGCACATCCCCAAAAAGACAGACAGAACAAGAGAGAGACAACAGGAAAACCAACCAAAATCAAGCCAAAAGACCCAAACGAAGCAAAAATTAGGGGTCCCCATTTTGAATGGGGTGATGTGTGAAAAGGTCACAACAAGACCTAGATTTCATCTAGATAGATCACAACAGATTTGCCAAGGTGGTGCAAAAATCACTCTATTAGGGATTAATATAAGTGACAAAGAAGCCCAGACAAGGGACTAAAAATGATAAGTCGCACATAAATCTTTGGAAGAGAATAAGGATACAGATGAACTAGAAGTTTGAATCCATTCCTCACTTAAGAGAGATGGAAGAAGTATATAGTCAATTTCTTTCAAAAAAAAAATTTCAAGGAACTGAAGTTGAAAAATCATTTCTTAAGGTAACTTTTTGACATTCGTACTGGTTACACTCCAAAGAATAAAAATCTGCACAATATTGGAATAGCAGCAAAATATTACCATGGAAAAATACATAAGGGTGTTTAAGCTATGAATTATTGAGAAGCAACTACAAAATAGATGATAAATTGATCAGTGTAAACCAAAGTCACTTTTGCTGAAGGGACTCAGCCTGTCTCTACAACAATTCCTTCAAACATTGCTTATCACATTATTAGACAGAGGAATAGTACTTGTACTGTAGATGCATGCATAAATCCATTTAAGATGATTTCTAACAAAAATAACTGCAAATTTCACACAGGATTCTATCAAATTTTCCAGATAAGATTAGATAACCTTGATCGAGAGCTGTAATGTCTGGCGATTTTCTTAAAGTACCACATGCTACAATTTAAGAAAGTGTAGTTCAGTCTAACATATTCAGCTAACACAATCTTCAGTTTACTTATCCTGACCTATCTTTGAACTAGCACTGGAATAGAATTCTAATTCTATACAAAAAAAATTGAATTTTGGAACAATTTTGTCGGAAATGAAATTTCATAAATATTTTCAATTCGACATTTGGACGCCAACTGAATATACAGTAGGTACTGGAGTTTGTTTCAAAACAATGAAGCAATGATTCCAATATGTTCAGTTCAATTAGCAATTGGTTTCTGTTAGCACAGATAGCAACTTGATAAAGCAATGGCTCAAAAATATGTTCAGCTCAATGAGTAATTAATGACAACATACCAACTTGCATTCGATGAGGAGGTGGCTCCAAAACTTCCATTGCATGATTAACAGCTTCAATGTCAACTCCTAGATCCAACCCCAGGGCAAGAAGTGCAGCTGTGCCTGCATTATATGCATTGTGAATGCCTATTGCCTTCAATTTATCTAGATATATCTGTGACATAATCCCCAAAGTTGGAACAAGTATCGTGGCTTGTGCTGCCTCACTGTCCAGCTTTCAAACATAATATGAATATGAGCTAAAAAACATCAAGAAGCATAAAACAGTTCAAACCAAGAAGAAACTACTAAGAACACATAAGTGATGCACAAAGTGTCATCCTAGAATGTTTACCTTAACACCAGGGAGATCTCCAATCCACGCTCGTGTACCTTGACCTCCACAACAATAAGCAGCTTCCTTTAGCAGCCGATCACCTGTTGTTGAACAGAGAAGAATCAAAATTATGGCCACATCTCACTAGTTGTGATGAATTTCTGATGTGACTACATGGTTTTTCCTGCATATTACAATGACCAAATATATCCCCAAATGTTCCTTTACAGCATCACAAAGATGTTGTTATATGTATTCATCTCATAGTTCTGAAGCTTTCTTTCCCTTGAATATGAACTGCCAATGAGTTCAAATCATTGTTATGTTAAGTTCTTACAAATGAGTTTATGAGCAGTCTCCTCCATGCTATTTCACCAAACTGCCAATTATTTTCAACGAAGCATACTTATAGGGTACTAATCAAATTGGCAAGCAATGAGCAAATGAAGTATCAGCTCTCTCCCCCTAAACCTTCGGTAGGTCAGTCCTTGACAGAACAGTAGTTCAGCTTTCTTAATGAAAACAATTTTTGACAGCAATGGCACTCATTTTTCTGTAGCATTGAAGGGTTTTGTAACTGCAAATGGGGCTACTCTTTTGGCTTCACAGGCTCACAATGTGGGTTGCTCTGATACCATGTTAAACTTTCCATTGACCAGCTAGGACTTGAACCTAGGGCCTCCCATTTGCTGCTGATGTGCTCTACCACTGAGCTATCAACCCACTTTGTGACCAGTCCATTTACAGTTAGGGTGTGGCTCATTTTTCCAAGAGGTACAAGACATTGGAATCCAAAGAAGATGATAAATTATGGGACAAAAGACCTGACATGAAAATACATAAATATGAAAATTGCACATATTTCTTTGGCAATATACCTTCATTGTTAATTCAAATTTATCAATTATTGTCTAGCTAAAGAAATAGTGTAAGCATTAGGAGAATCAAGAACTTCAAGTTGTAAGTCTGTTTATACCAGTTGGAATTACTGCAAGATGGCTAGGATTCATATGTGAGAAAAGACGGCACTTCATCATTGCATAGTTCTGCATTGTCTTGTGCCTCTCCAAATGATCAGGAGTAAGATTCAAAACTACAGCTACCTGAACATCATTACAAGAATGTGCTCTCATATACATGAATATAAGGCAAATATGCACATGTTTAAGATATGAAGCAAATCAAATAAAAGTAAAAGCATGGTATACTAATTCCTCTAACCGATGGTTGAAAATGTCTGCTAGGAATCTCCATCTGGTAGCTGCTCACCTCAACCACTGCAGCCTACAATATACAATAAATTGTCAAGGCAGCTACTCAGATGATTAATTCTTTTGAAAGATTTGTTCTTTAGACTTCTTATATCTTCAGGCCTCTCAACATAAACTCTATCTCAATATGTTTATTCAAATAAATAACCAACACAGGAAGCCTTCCCCAAAGTACAGATGTAAAGCTTTCTGCAAACAAAGAATGTGCTTCACAAATTTTCAATGTAACAACAAAATAATAAAACCAAACAAAAACTGTTTATTGACTACATTAATCACTTTAAAGCAATGTATGTCAATATCTGCCCATCTAAAGACATTTATTGAGGAGATCTCTGAATTAAATAGACAAGAGAAGGAAACTTGCCGCAAGTTCTGGTTCTGTTTTTGATGATAAACATTGCAAAGCAGCATCTGAAAGAGGCTTGCCAAGATTTCCCCCAACAAATGCTTTAATTCCAGCATGGCGAAGAATCTTCCTTCCAATAAACATTCAAATAGAACAAAGTTTAGATTATGTACAGATAAAAAGACAGATGCGGACTCATTTGTTGACATGTAAAACATGGACATCTTTTAATTAAAAAAAAAGCACTTAATAGTCTGCATTTGGAAATATGTAAATCAACAACACCATAGCCAGTCACTTTTTGCCCAAATTCCTATGAAACTTCCCATGCAGTGCATAACTTTGGAGCCCTCTCAAGTGGAAGGATCTACTGGAAACATGTGTTTGGAATTTTATATAGTTCTCCAAAATCTAGTACTAGTTTACTTCTAGAAAGGTTATAAACATAATCCACTTGTGGACAGTAATAGAGTTTGTGATTCCATACACACCTGCCTGATCTCTTTCTTCCCATTGATATTTTATAGTACAAGCTCCATCTATATGCTTCCACCATCAATAGGGATTGATTTGCCTCTTAACTGGGTGTTTTAGTTGGCCAAACTGCAACACTAAGTGATTGAAGCTCCATTCCCTATTATGAGGAAAGAATGCACATATCACAGGACCTAGGACCAGCAAAAGTAGAATATTGCAGTAATTCAATCAACATTGACAAAATGTCTACCCCTAGGCAATACATTGTTTAGAGACTTATTAACTTCTGTAGATTTTATCGAACTATTAAGCACCACTTGAATGTAGTGATCACTTTTGAGATCTTTTACAGTTCTATGCATAGATGGCAAGAGTTCCAGGGAGTAAGCTAAAATCCCCTACACATCATGGTGCAGGTTGGCTGAGCTATACTTTCCAACAAACATCAGTTGGCATCCACTCTTGGCCAATGTCAACTATGTATCATTTGCAGAAAAATTGATGAATAATATTCCCTTCCACTGTGTAAAAATTGAAAGTCCAAATACAAAGAAGCTCATTTGTCAAACAGATCCAATGTAAAGCATTGGAAGCTTCTCTTCTTCCCCGTTTCAGAACATGTCTATTTTGTGTACCTGACATTATTTGTACTTGCTTTATAATAATGCTCCCAAGTGGTCAAGTACTTGTGTTTGAATTGATTCTCTAGTAAGATTATCAAAATAAATTCTTTCAAGTTACGTTCAATTTTCAGAGAAAATATAAGCTTGTGGTCAGTCAAATTTCACAGAAAGAATTGGTTTGAATTTCAGAATTTTTACAGGTTACCCCAGTCAGAAGGCCACAAAATGAAGTTTGTCTGCTTTGCAAGGCTCTAAACACACAATGATAGTTCATGCAGGCCACCAAACTTATAAGAGGCTTACAGTGCACTGCATCAAAAAAGTGTATCCTAACAATGTTGTAATGTAGAAATTAGGAGCTATTACAACTCTTTACACTTTACTTTGTTAACAAGGGATCTAGTTAAACTGGGTTCATACGTGGCAGATAAATAAATGGTGAAATTTTCATCACAGCCATGGAGGGCATTAAATGGGATCACAAACCTTGTCAAAATGCTCTCTATTTAATCTAGACTTTCTAATGAAAACATTGAAGTGCTTCTGCTGCTTTTTCTGTCAGGAAGTGGAATCACTTCTCAGGCATGCATGAGAGTTGGCGTGAATGGAATTCCTTCCACTCCTATTTATTTGTAAAGGTCAAAATTTTAGGGCTTCTGTACCTGTACGTGATTATTGCAGAATTCCTTGGATTTTTGATGGAGGCTGCTAGAATCTAAAGGAAAAAAAAGGAATTTCTTTGAGAAATCCAATAAGTTAATATGCACTTTGCTGATGGTTCATCTTTAACTTTCAAACTGACACGGCAATCAGTCGAAGGGACCATGTACTGTTTGCAATCAATTGGTGAAGCTATTGACAGGATGGTGAGGGAAAAACAAATGTCATTCTTATTAGTGAAGGTGGACCTCCATTGTAGATAGGCTAAAGATGGAAACTTATAGGATGAATATATTTGACATGTGGGTATACGCACATCTCTATTGCCACCCAATGGAAATAGGTAATCTCTAAATAAATGAAAAAATTAACCAGCCTAGAGAAGTCTTGACCTTCCTCAACGTGGGAAGAAGTTCCATAGTGTTGAGACTCAAACTTGGCAAGCTATTTTTAGCCTGAGACTCAGATTTAGCATTGAAACTTAGCACAGACTAGGCAAAACTTGGCAATTAAGAAATATATAATATACAAACAAAAATGTTGTACTGGTTTTCTTTTTACTTTAAATTGATTTTCTTTTTTACAATCTTGGTTGAGTGTGTTAATTTTAGGATCAGTTTTAACAGAAAGCAGAAAATACAATACAGAGAACAATGAACACCAAATTTACCCTGGGAAAACCCTCCTACTCGAGGGAGAAAAACCCAGCAAGATATTCTCTTATAAATCAGAATAAATAAGTGCAGAAATAGAACTCAAAATCAGGCCCTAGAAAGGCCGAATCTCATACAATGAATCTGCACTTGAAGATAGTGTGATTTCCTTGAATACACAAAATAATACCACTTCTCCTTGAAGCAAATCTGCTGCTCTTGATAGTGAACCTGCTGCTGAAGAAATTTGAATTGGAATGGAATGAAACTGATGATTAAATTGGAGACACCTTCTCCTTTATATAGCAAGCTAGGCGAGCTCTCTTCTAGGGCTGACCTAGAAAATATAATATTTGTTTTACAAAAAGAAAGGCCGACTTGCCTTTGATTAAATTTCTCTTGGGGAAATAGCTCCCGCAGCTATAAAACACTAACACTCCCTCTTAGCTAGGGAGGTATTTTCAAATAAATTCGTCATAGAGTCTCTCAACATAACGTCCACAATGGCTACACCCAATTGTGGAAAACATAGCTCAATCTCAGAGATGTGATCTTGTACAAGGGCTTTCACCTCATATTTCTCTGTCTTACATAAATATACACTACAAGGGCTTTCACCTCATATTTCTCCGTCTTAGAGAAATATACACTACAAGGGCTTTCTCCTCATATTTCTCTGTCAGATAAATATACACTAAAAGGGCTTTCACCTCATATTTCTTTGTCTTAGAGAAATATACATTACACCAATCTTAAAGATGTTGTGACTCCCTCTGGAGCTCCAAGTACCCACATCAACCTCCTGACCTCCTCGTCCAAGATTGCCTTCAATGTTTGCCTTAGAGGAATGATTTCCAACACACACTTCCGGCACTACTCCTAGTAGCACCTTTAACTGACTTGCAAGAGTTCAAGACTTAGTCCTCCTTGACCTCATCCCAAATCACCCTATTCTGAATAGGTTTGCAGTGCTACCAATGTCAAAATAAGGTTGGCTTCCTTGTGCAATTTCGTTCTCTCCAACTAAAGAGGCCTTCCAAAGACTTAGCACTTGGCCTTGCAACACTGCAACCCACTTAACTGACACCTTCACTTCTTCTCAGTGAGTCACTCTAGTTTCTCGTGACATAGGACTCCATCTTGTTGAACACAGAACTCCCTCTTGATCCCTGCCTCAATATAGAGATTACAAAAGTCCTTTGGAAGTGAACTCCCCTCCATTGATGGATCTCAGAACCTTAGTCCTCTTCTCAGACATGTCATTGATTTACCCAACTCGCAAAGAATCGAAAATTGTTTTTCTATCACAACTCTCAATCCAATAGCCATTAGCATGTCTTCTCCAATGATCTTTGATAGGAACCTCACTGTTTTCCACAATTCTTTCTAGAGCTGCCAATAGTTGACCATGCAAGAACCATAGACTATTGTTCCAAATCAAGAGGACAAGATTTTTGTCGTACCGTTGTTTAGTGTCTTCATCCTTCTCAATCTTCTTTGCTGATGCAAACTCTCCATCCAAGGCTGACCCAACCTTGTAGCCTCGAAAGATGACTCCAGTGAAGAATCATGAGTTATGTGCCACCAACTCAGTCCCATGGCTGCAAGCTATGTCTCCATGTTTGTTCATTTCTCCAGCTAGCATGACTTCCTCACAGGATGCCTCAAGCTCTTCCTCCCTTTGAGTTCCTTATGCAATCTCTAATAATTAATCCATCATCCTTTTTCTCCTTGATCCATCCTGCATTTTAAAGAGATTAACAATAGTTCATAAAATCAAACTACCCCGATACAAACGAAGCACATAGTCATCTAGCAAATATTATTAGATAAAACAATTAAAGGAATGATACATAATAGAACTTATCTTTGTTGATTCAATTGCAGTCATTTTTCTCCTCCCGACAACCATCATCTTCACCCGATGATGTTCCCTGTAACACTTACACATTTTGGAGAGATGGTCATTATCCATAAGGTGCTACAAGTAGACATCCTCCATCATAGGCATGGTCCTTTGAAACTCTTGAAGTTGTGTGAGGTAGAGGACTTCTTTCAAGTGCTCATCCTTTCCTTCAATCTTCATTTTCTCCTCCAAGTGATGTGGCCCACACATAGCTTGTTCATGCCTCCATGAATCAACTTCTTTAAAGTATTCCCTTAGGTATGCAATAATTTGCCTTCAAAGTCTACCCTTAGGTCTGCAATAATTCGCCTCCAAGATCTGCCCTTAGGTCTGCAATAATTCGCCTCCTTAGGTCTGCAATAGTTCGCCTTCAAGATCTGCAATAAGTTGCCTTCAAGATCTGCCCTAAATAATGAGTTGTCTTATAATGCTTAGCCAAATCTGATAAGATCTTTTCTAAACCTGCTCCAATACCATGTTAATTTTAGGATCAGATTTAACAGAAAGCAGAAAATACAACACAGAGAACAATGAACACCAAATTTACTCTAGGAAAACCCTCCTACTCAAGGGAGAAAAACCCAGCAAGATATTCTCTTATAAATCAGAATAAATAAGTGCAGAAATAGAACTCAAAATCAGGCCCTAGAAAGGCCGAATCTCATACAATGAATCTGCACTTGAAGATAGTACGATTTCCTTGAATACACAAAATAATACCAAATTAATACCACTTCTCCTTGAAGCAAATCTGTTTCTCTTGATAGTGAACCTGCTGCTCAAGAAATTTGAATTGGAATGGATGATTAAAGTGGAGACACCTTCTCCTTTATATAGCAAGTTAGGAGAAGCTCTCTTCTAGGGCCAACCTAGAAAATATAATATTTGTTTTACAAAAAGAAAGGCCGACTTGCCTTTGATTAAATTTCTCTTAGGGAAATACCTCTCGCAACTATAAAACACTAACAAAGTGTAATGTCCCCTTCTAGCTAGACATCAGTTATTAGTGGGATTAGCCTAGCAGCTTGACCCTCATCGGCTAATGGGATTGGATAGAGGGTCTTTTGAGGCAGATACTTGGTCAGTTGATAGCATATTTGAGAAATTCATTGAGGGATTTTTCAACATATTTTCATTGTGGAGATCAAACATCAAAAAGGGATGGCATCATTTATTGCTGCGCACACTTCCCAAGGCCGTACCATCTGGTCTTCCTTACAGCCGTACCACCTGTGAAGCATGGCGTGACTTTCCTAGGGCATATCGCCTATGTTTTTGAAGCTTTTTCTTCACCATTTTGGGCACCTATCTCAGTAAAGGTCATTGGCGTGGTTTTTGAGGAGGAGATATCAGTATATGCAACAGATCAAATTCTTTATCAGATTTAGCCATCGCTGCCAGCAATCTCATATTTTCATGTAATAGTCTTCTCTATTTTCAGGTATGCATTTTGAATGTAGAAGTCTTTGAGAATAATCAATAAATCGAATATTTCTTTGCAGCAAGTATTCCTTTCAGTATTAGTATATTTCTTAGTTTTCTTTATGCATGGCATCATTTACAAAAAATACAAAAAAAAGCAAATATATCTCAAAACACAAAAAAATCATAAAACCCAAGAACAAATCAAACACAAATCCAGAAGCTTGCAGTCAGCAGTACAGAGTTTCAGTTGGGAGAGAACTAGGGTTCTTACATTGAGTCAAACAATTGAGATTCATGAGTCTGCTGAAACTCAAGAGTTTCAGGAGATTTGCAAGTCTACTAAAAGTCTAAAACTCATGAGTTTTGGGAGACTCACAAGTCTCTACTATCAGACTTGCTGAGCCTAGCTCAGACTCAGATCCCAAGTCCTTCCCAAGACTCGCTGAGTCTCAACACTATGGCCAAAAACTTTAGAAGTACCATGTACTACTCCTTCACCTTTTCCCATTTTGGGCAGGTCATAGAAGGTTTGAGAATGTGCTCACAAGAAATCTTTGGGGTAAGAAGAAAGGTGTAAAAAGAATTCCTTCGGTGGATTTGGACCTTTGCATTCTACCACAAGATCAAGAAGGAGAATGAATCCCTGTGGTGCAGGTCAGGTCTGACAACCAAACTAAAGGTTGTCAAAACTAGCAGCAAAAATCCCACATATGCACAATTACAGAAAACACAGAGATTGGGAAGAAGAGATAATTGAATTACAGAATTTTGAACATGAGAATGGTTGCATTGTTACACCACTGCAAAATTTCAAGGAAACACAAAGTTATTTAGAGGACTGACCTATCTGTGTAAGGGCAGAATAAGGGCTGACCTGATCAGATTATAAGCAAAAATACTATATGTTACAAGGTAAAATCATTGATATTTCACATTTTTTCACCCTTTACAACAGCAAACAGCAGAAATAAGTATTTGTTTCAGTCTTATCAGACTCACCCTGAAGCATCATTCGCATCATATTCTTGATAGGTGCCAAAAAATCATGCAAGGAAATGTTCAAGTGTTCAAATGCAGCAATTGGCAACTCTAGTCACATGATCTAAGCAGTTTGTGATGGCTTATATAGTGTGTTACACACCGATTGTATAGCTACTACTGCATAGGGAAATGCACTGTAATGATTGTATCTTTTACATGAATAAAACATGTTGTTCTTGTTATCGAATGAATGTGTCCTATTTAAATGATTGTCTCATTTGTCTGATACTTTTGTTGATGTAATTCTTGAATAAATGTTGCATGTAAGTTATAGAATAATGTTTATTCTAACTTTTGAGATGTTTTATGTATACTGCTTTGTTTTGAGCATATGACTTCCGTTGTCGTGTCATGATGTGCAGGAAAGAGGATCATTCCTCCAAGCAGAGGAGAGATATCACTCGGGGAGGAGCTTGGTCACGTAAACAATAATGAGAACCATCTGAGCATACACACACGTTCCTTAGACTGAGTAAGCTTAGTCAGTTTGTGTGGGTAATAGATAAGTCGTCCATAGGCTTATGTGTTTGCGTTAGGAGTTGTGTTTAGTTCTATATGCATTTATAAGTGATGTTTATTTGTGGTTTTACGATTATGTGGATATTAATATTGATATATTTGTTAAATATATATTTTTATATATAATTATATATTAAAGATTATATATAATATTATTATAGTTATATTAAAATATATATATTTAAAATACTTGGGTATTTAAATACTTATATGTTTAATATATTTAAAAGGACTATAATAATATTATATAATAAAGTAAATAAGGGAATTACATTTTAATATTTTAAAACTTACTTGGAGTAATTATATATGATTAAATATTTAAAGAGTAAATATTTATAAACTCCAAAGTGTAAATATTTATAAACTCCAAGTGAAAATATTTATAAATATTTAAAATAGAATAAATATTAAACTTAAAAATAATAAAGTTAAAAGATTTAAATCTTTTAACATGAGCAAGTTTATTAAAGTGTCGCTAGTTTTTGGGAAAAACATAGAGACTTCATAAAGTATCAAACCTCTTTCAAAACATAGGGAAAAACAGATATGAATCAAATATTTTGGTGTAAACATTCGAAAATAAACCAACATACAGCTGAGAGATCTATGAGAACGGTTAGAGATCTTGACAACGAAATGCACATTCGCATTTCTGTCGAGACAAAATCAGCAATGGAGTCTTGGGCGGATTGGTTTATCCAATTCCCTACTTTCACATACATCCGAGTTTATGGATATGTTGGAGAGCCCCTGATGTTGCCAAGGTATCCTTCAGACAAGATCATCTTCATAGAGTTTCTCAGGCAGATGCAACATGTTCATTTCTTTCTTCGCAATCGTCATAAGACTGCGGCTACTTTTCCATTTGCATTAGGGATTTTCACATGCAGTGCGGCAACAGATGCCAAGCTTATGTCAACCGAGTTAGAAAGATTCAAGCTTAAAACTCATACTGAGAGGCGTTCCTATGATCCTTTGGGTCATTAGCAACCAGGTTAGAGCAAGGGATTGCACATAAGCCAGCACTTGAGGATTTTTGGGCTAATTGTGAAGATGAATTCGAGGTTCGTCGTCGTCACTATTGTAGACTCACTATCACTCAGCTCTCTGATTACCTATCAAAAGATGTTGATGGTCTATCAGATGATGATGGAGAAATTCTTCTCAATTCATATGCCAAAGATCAGATTGCTCAGCAGCCACTTCATTCACCAGATTGGTATGCTAAGGAGAATACTTCTATTGAAGAGGTTTCTAGATCGGTTATCAAGACCAGCAAGCAATTCTTGGAGAGTAAACGGAAGCAAAAGTCAGTTCCTATGACAGAGCCGCCAAAGAAGTTTTCTTCATTGCCTTCTACTTCTAGGTCAAGACCTCGGGTCAAGGCTATTGTGATACCTGTTGTGACCTTTTCACACATCGCCCCATTCAAGATGGGGAGCCCTAATTTTTGCTCCATTCTGGTCATTTTAGCTTTGGTTTTTGTGTCTCTTTCTCTCTCCGTCTGTCTCTTTTCTATGGTCTGCTTCCTGGGGACGTTCCCGTCTGCAAGCTTCAGCATGAATTTGGCCAAGTCTGAAAATTAGGGTTTCATTTTTCCCAGTCAATCCAATGTCGAATAAAGTGAATATATTGAAAATTGAACTTAACATTGTTGTTAGCATGTTTCCAGCAGGTTCTCAGCAGATTTTCATCAAAATCCGGATACTTACTATTTTTAGTAAGTGTGCAATTACAGGCGATTCGTCAACATTTTTGAGATTCCGACAGTCACACCACACTCAGAGTATATCAGACTACTTGCATGCCAAATTTGAGCGAAAACAGATAACTTACTATTTTTAGCAGTCTAGCTTCTGGAGCAAATTTCAGGGTGCAGATGCAGAGTTCTTCTTTGCATGTCTGCGTATTCCTTCTGGGTTTTTCAAGACCTTTGCGATGATATAACATGCAAGACGAGATGACCACTTTCAGGATTCAGCCTTCCGAGGCTATTTTTAGGGTTTGCATGTCAGGGTTTCTTTTGCATGTCGGGTGATTCCTGATGGGTTTTTCGAGAGCTTCGCGATGGTGTGACATGCAAACGAGGATTCTCACTCAGTAAGGAACTTGCTATTTTTAGCAGGTGTGTCCCAGCAGCCGCCACCCAGCAATTCAGAATCACGAGCTGATCGCAGTGTCGCAGAAACGAAGGCAAACAAAGCTCATTTGGTGTGCATACAAAGCGAATTAGGGTTTCCAGCTTCGGAGCCTAAAAATAGGCATAAAAAGTCAAAATTTTCAAAATCCGGTGTAAACCACCGCGATCAGCATTCTTCAGGCTATCTGCTGGTGAAATTTCAAGTTAAACGGAGCACTTACTATTTATAGTAAGTCAGATTGGAAACAAGCTAAAAATAGTAAATCAAGTGCATGCATCAGTGCCAGCCGACAGGTCACGTGGTGAGGAGCGCCTCATCAAAATTTCAACTCGATCCGAGCAATGGAGCTATCAGAAACAAGAGCTTACTATTTATAGTAAGCCACCTTCAGAAACAGGCTATAAATAGCAGGGTGACTAAAAGTGGTAGTGCTGACAGGTTGATAAGGTTATGAAGAAGCTACGTTTAAAATTTCAAGTTGATCTGAGCTTCAGAAATGCAAAAATGAGAAGGCTTACTATAAATAGCAGGGTGTGAAAGTTGGCAAAAACAAGGAAAATTTTCTAAGTCCAAAACTTCGTCCTGCAGCCATGGCAAAATGCGCCTAGTTGATGAGGAGGCATAAAAAAATTCTAAGTTTGAACTTCATCCAGTAGACAGGCCTAAATGCGCCAAGTTTGAAAAAGGTCAAAGAAAGTCAACGCCATTTCATCCCTCTGCCTAGCCCAAATGCGCCTTCAAGCACATGCCAAGCACAAAAAACAAATTCTAAGTATGAAGTTTATCCTGCTCAGGGGGCAAAATGCGCCCAAAGCACAGGTGGTCAAAGAAAAGTCAACACGTTTATCCAGTAGGCATGTCAAAATGCGCCCAAGGGAAATTGAAGGGAAGTTGAAAAAATTTTCTAAGTCTGAATATTCTCCATCACCCTCAAAATGCGCCCATCCTCCTCAAGGAGTGAAATGCGCCCAAAAGGCAAACAAGTCAAAGGTGGTCAAACATATTTCATCCTCCTCCATAGGCTAAATGCGCCCACCTTGAAGCATGAGAGTTAAAAAAAATTTCTAAGGAAAAAATTCGTCCTCCTCCACTAGCAAAATGCGCCCAAATGGGGCCACATGAGGACAAAATGAAGAAAGCTGAAAAGTCACATGAAGGCGTTGGGAGTTTCATCCTTCATGCATGCCTAAATGCGCCTAAAAGAGGCCATGTGAAGACAAAAAGAAAGAATCTCAAGCTAGTCAACAAGTCAAAAGGAGTTTTATCCTCCTCCTATGCTCAAATGCGCCCAAATGAGGGCATGTAAAGACAAAAGAGGGGAGCTCAAAGGTCATGTGTGGGGCATTGAAGATTTAAAATCCCTCTCAACCTCTCAAATGCGCCAAGAAGAAGAGAAGGTCAAAGATGGCGTTGAATATTCCATCCTCTTGCCTGTGTGATGTGCGCCATGTAAAGAGATAGTAAGAGTTGATAAGTGATTAATGCTAGGCGTGATTTTTCCTCTTCAAGCCTCAAATGCGCCTAAGGTGGTAGGTGTTAGAGAATTTCTCTAAGGCGTGTGAAGTGTGAAGACAAGATGTTAGGCGGGGTGAAGTAATATGTGTTAAAGGTGTTGAAAATATTTCCCAAGGCGTGGTTATCCCTCTTCAAGTGTTATATGCGCCCAAGGTGGCAGGTGTTAGAAAAAATTTCTCCGGCTTGTGAGGTGGTGAAACAAAATGCTAGGCGCTTTTATTTTTCTCCAAGTGTGTTGTGAGCCAAGGGTGGTGAGATGAAATATAGGATGATGTGATGAGAATTTTTTTTTAGGCGTTGGAACTTCAAGTGAAAGTATTTTCTAAGTGTGAAATAAAATCCAAGATGGTGAGTGAAAATAAAATGTGCCAGGCATCTCTATGAAAAATTTTCTAAGTGAAGTTGATATTTTCACAGGCAAAATTGATCGAGTTGGATATAAAGTTTTCTAAGGCAAGATTTTCAAAGTGATTCAAAAAAATTTCTAAGGCACAAATATTTTCTCCCTTAGAAAAATGCCTAAGTCTGGAGTAGTGATAGAATTTTCCTGAAGCGTGAACAGAGTTGCCGGTGGTGAAGTCAGTGAATGCCAGCTCCACAGGATTGATACAAATTTTCCAAGTCAGGAAATCTTCTCAAAGGGGATCGAAGAACGAGAATAAAATTGTTGAAAGAATAATTTTCTAAGGTTCAAAATTCAAGAAAATTAAATGAACCCGTTCGTTGTGCACCCATGGGTTCGATGCGTTCTGGAGAAAATTTTCTTCTGGGTATTGAAGTTTATCGATGAGGAGTTGATTTTAAGGTCTTCCACAGCTTGCCGAGGATTCTGGGACGAAGATTTTTTGATGGGCACTGGGTTGATAAGTTTTCTTAAGAGAAAATTTGAAAATTTTCTAAGGCAAAGGTGAAGAAAATGTGTTTTCAAGGAGGAACGTTGAAGCCTGAGCACGATGTCTGGAAGTGGAAGCACGATGAAGATGAGTTTCAATCTCGAAGGAGGAAAATTTGCAAGAAAATGGCTAAGTATTAAGACTTAGTATAACTCGAAGTGACGAAGATGAAGACCCTCAAGTGGAAGAAATCAAAGAACAACGCCAAGAAAGAAGATCGAGAACAGTGTGAACGCGTCTACAAATGGAATCTTCTAGAAGGATGATGGTGGACATTATGGCACATTTATTACCCCACTCTCCTCTGTGGCGGTTTTTAGGGCAATATTATTTAGGGCTGAGGTGGCACGATTCTGGCCACTCTATTGGTTGTAACCCTAGCCGTCTTTTGGGACTTGGCTAGCTATAAAAGGGGGAGTCCCCCTCATTTGTAAGGCATTAGAAGAGTAGAAGATTAGAATTAGATCAGACATTGGAGTAGTAGAGCATTAGAGCTAGATAGTGTAGCATTGTAGAGCATGTTTTCATAATTTGGAGAAGAGAGAAAGTTTTCCCGTTGAAAACTTTTGAAGAGATTGTTGTGTAACACATTTTATGATAATAGATCTTTTCATTGATGATGGAATTCGTCTTGTCATGAAATGCTAGCAAGGTTTCTTCTTCCTTTCGTATCCAAGTAGCTTAAATTCATGCAAGTAGCTTACTTTGGTGTGTGGTGTTTTATTGAGATAGCTTCGCTTTATTCCATACCACTAGCGGCTTGTTGATGATAAGTTCGCCTTGTGTGGTCAACTGGACATTACCTTGAGTTTAACTTCGGTTGTGTTTATATGCTTATATGCGTCGTTGTGATGGTGTATGCATGTTAAGTCATAATTTGAACATCTTTTGCTATTTCCTTGAAGATTGCACCGATTTTACTGAGGCTGTCCGACGGAGGCTAGGTGAAATCCGGTTGAAGTCTATTGAAACAAAGCTCCACATATCCTGCATTTAGAATAGAACATAAACTTCTTAGGCCCTACACCCTTTTAAATCGGCCATTTCCGGTTAGAATTAGGAAACTTGCGCTCACCTACCAAATCATTTGAATCACACGAAAGCCCTTAATCTGTTTGTTGTTAGCCGTCGAACAATTGTGTAAGTCCCCTTGACATACCAGCAATATCACATCAAAGAGCCTATTCGCACTCAAGGAACCTTGGAGTTGAAAGCATGATCTTACTCGCAATCTTAGCATGCTGAATACTTTGTTCAAGAGAGGATAGAGCGTCCGTTGGGAGACTTTATTCTGTGTTGGTGCGGTCTCAAAAACCACGTCAACAATACCTCCTGAAGGAGTTAGACTCAGTCGAACACGGGGAAGAGAGCTACTAGTAAGAGGAAGCAGAAGCAAGTTGAGAATGTTCCTGAGACCCCAGTAGAGATAGTCATTCAGGATGAACCTCACATATCACCTCCGAGTTCACCACACATACAACCTATTGACATAGATTCAGAGCCTGAGATACCAATTCGAGTTGGATCAAAGACAACTGAACCACCACAGGTGGATACATCAAGGACAGTCTCTCCTCGAATCGATGATATTGTTCAGTCTTGTTGGCTCGAGAAGTCTTTGGGGAGACAGAGGCGAGAACCTTCATATAACCTTGATTTATCTGAGCTCGGTGAACCTTATCAGAGAAGGTCGAACAAGAAAATCAAGAAACAAGTGCATATTGAAAAGACTCCAGAATTAGAGATTGTTATAGAAGTTGTTGTTCCTCCAGAGGGTAAGAGCCTAGATGAAGTCGAAGTTGGTGACTTTACTTTCACTAAGGCAAATCTTGGCAGGACCACTCGAGAGACAGACGTGACTCTTCTTAAGATTGTCACCAATAATCTTGAAGAACGCATCATGAAGGATGGAGAGGATAAGGCTTTACTTAAAGCTGAAAATGGTCAACTTCGTCAATATATTTCTGATCTTGTTCGTGGAAATTCAACTCGAGCGCCTGTCCTTCCTCAGAATACACCTGCAGAACAATGAAAGCTAGATTAGTTAGTAAGTCATGGCAGACTTTTGGATAACTAGATTGAAAGCTTAGTTGCTACAGGTCAGCGTCTTCTTGCAGATTTGTATCAGTTGAGGAGTGATGCACATGGACTTCGTCAAGGTATTCAGTTGCTCGAAGTTTCGGTTGCAGAGAATTTAGCCGAGGATCGAGTTCTTGTGTCTCAGTTGTCTGTTGCATATGACGCCTTGGAGGATGATGAAGATCAAGAAAAAGTTTTTACTTGGAGAGAGCAGCACCTTTTCAAAATGGAGGTATGTGAAAAGATCTCTACCAAGTTGCTTTCACTAAAAGATGATGTGGTTGGAGTACTTGCACTTGTCAGTGGTTTTGTTGTTCAGATTCCATGTCATTATCTTCTTGAAGATGGCACGTATGTTGAATTGCACAAAGTACAAGCTGAGTTCGAGAAGCTGATTCGTGATAATCTTGAGGGAGATTCTATGGCGCCAAGGTTGGAGAATATTTCAGTTATTTGAGCTAGTCTTAGAAAGGCGACTGAAGATGTCAGAGAAGGCATGCATACAATCAAGGAAAGTGGCAGAGAACTAAAGAAACAGACTGTTGTTCTGGATAGCATCAAAGTGCCAGAAGACAGAGAGATTGATGAGTTCTTGGTCGAAGTGTTAGACCGAGATGACATGGAGTGATCTACCAGTTGGAACCTGCAGTTAATTTCAAGGGTTGAGTTATGAGCAGCAGTTAACTCAACTTTTAGTCTTGAGTTCACTTGCTGACTTCACACATGCTTATCTCTTCCTTGGGATTATCTTCACAGGAGTTAGGGTTAGGGTTTCCAGTTAACTGAAGGTAGTGTCCAGTTAACTTTGCTTTAAATAAGGACGTGCATGCTTGCACATTGTCCATTTAGGTTAAATGTATTGGTTAACTGATGGTAGCTTTCCTGTTAACTGTATAGTTTACTTTATTAGGGTTTAGTAATAAATCTTGCATGCATTGCAAGACTGTAGTTGACTCAAGGTGATTTTAGGGTTCCCTACACCTTTGATGTATATAAATAAGAGTTTTTGCTCATTTGTAATTAACTTTTGCACGAGAGAGGAATATATGTTGTGCCTACCTTGCCCTCAATATTGCTCTTTTTGTATTTGTTCATGCGTTTTTGCTGTTATAATGAATTGTTATGACACATAGGGTTTCATGCAATTGTGATAGCGAATTCTTTCCATAGTTAGATCAAATTTGTTTTGTGTTCAATAAGCTTGTTCAGATTGAGATGATAGTTGTGCCACCTTGCCTTCAAGTAGAGAATCTGCAATTGGTTATCGTGTGTTGTTGTGAACAATAAACTTATTCGGATTGAGCTGATAGTCGTGCCACCTTGCCTTCAAGTTGAGAATCCGTATTCAGTTTATCGTGTGTTGTTGTTACCAATAAGCGTGTTTAGATTGAGCTGATAGATGTGCCACCTTGCCTTCAAGTTGAGAATCTATACTCGTTTATCGTCTAATAGTCAAACCTTGCTCCATTTCCTCATGCTCTGTTTTTCTTGAGGAAATTGGATAGATTTTAATTAATTGCCATAGTTGTAGTTAGTAGTCTGCAAAACCAAAAAATACTCAGCTGCAACATATATAGTTTTCGAGAAAGCCTTGTACCTCTACAGCTGAAGCAAAAAGACAGGATATAGTTTAGTTTATTTCCATTTGCAAGTACTTTTGTCAAGCACAACGAGGGAGCTTCCCCTCCTAATTTGAAGAGCACTCATTGCGTAGTGTGCATAGCTGTCTGTACCAACTCTTACTCCAGAGGTGCTAGTTGTTACGCCAACAACAAAGGGGGTGCAATCTTCAAGGGAATGTGCTTATGATTTTCATGTCATGAATAACTACCATCAAATTGAACAATATTTATCCAGAAAAAAGTTAAGCATCCACAATAAAGCTCAGGCTAACTTTACGCATTGAATGAAAATCATCCATTCAAAGAAAGTATGAGCAAAAAGTTTCACCATAAATCAATACTTATCAAATCTTGCATTCATCTAACATACATGAAATAAAATCTAAACTGTGACGAGGGATAAGAACCATGCCAACTCCAAAATAAGAGAAGTAATCACCATCAAAACAATGCATGCATTACTTATTACTTTAGCAGTTGTACACAACAATTACTTATCTTAACATGTTTTGCAACATGCTCCCATGCTTTACAAATGAGGGGGTGAGCTCAATTTATAGGCTCCCCAATTACAATTCAAAGGCCAAGATTGATTTAGGATCAACGGCCAAGATTACAAATAAAACCCTAATTGGGGTTTGCTACCCCTCGACCAATGAGAAAATTACATTCAAGGACACTTGTCCTTTTTGCTAAATATGAACCAACAAATAGAAAGTTGTTGCATGTTGATTTTGAATAATTTGATTGGTTGGAAGATGACGAGGCGCCACCTCAACGTGTTGGATGCCTTCCTTGGTCACTTTGTTCGTTTTCCATGTGCTTGCCTTGGAATGTTTTCTCTGCCAATGATTCTGTCCTTTGCGCTTGTTCTTTCCTAGCTTTGATCTTTGGATCTCCTTTGAGACTTTGGCTTCTCCTCCTCACCTGTATTGGAAGTCTCGCCTTGGAGCAAGTGCCATACCTTTGGATTTCCTCTCTGAATTAAGAAATTGACTAAGTATGAAAATTTGTTTGGAACACTCTTCTTGTCATCATCTGATTCTTATTGGAAGCTTGTCCTTAATTCTTCAGGAGATGAAATCCTTCAAGAAGTTGCCCGGATTGCTTCAGTAGGTCTGGGATTGTAGATGAAACCCCCCCAAAGATGTCCAGATATTCTTTCAAGTGCCTTGAATAATGGAGGAAATTGGAACCTTCCCTGTGAAGAATTTCCATACTTAGCCAAATTTTGGCTATTAAGATTTTGGCCATTTTTGTGCTCAAATGAACTTCGGCGGATTTGTCTTCAATTTTGAATTTGGCTTGTGGAAGTTGGGAGGATTCCATCCCTAGTCTCTTCATTCTTCTTGTTTTCCTTCCAACACTTAGTCAATTTGACTTTATTCCCGTGATGGATGAAAATTTTCAATATTCTCTCTCCTAAAGTCGGACTTGCTTGATTCTTTTTCAAACTATCTCCAGTGGACTTGGTGAGCTCTTAGCCATTCCTTGCAGGAAAACTTGATGATTTCTTTTCCATTCTCTCTCTTGGTATGGCGGACTTTCATGTCGAATTCTCCATTTCTTTCTCTTGAGGTTGAACTTCTTGTTGAATTTTCCATACTCTCTCTCTACTCATGCCGAACTTTCTAAGACCTGTTCCATTTATTTTCCATTCAAGTGTCATGGCGCACTTTCAAGGTGATTTTCTTCCGGTTATCTCTTCATGGCGGACTTTCACGGCTTCTTGCCTTTTCATTTTACCATAGCCTTCTAGGAATGGGGAACTTTCTGAGCCTTATTGCCATTTATCTACCTCTCTCTAGGCAATCTTCATAAACAATTTTCCAAGTATTTTTCTCTATGGTAGACTTCACAAACATTTTTCCATTCATCACGGCATGGCGGAGTTTGAAAGGAGTTTTCCAAGGCATACTAGGCTGGGCGAACTTTATCCATGTCTTGACATCTTCATTTTTTCCCTGGGCGGACTTGTCTTGTGCTTAGGCATCTTCATCCTTAGGCGGATTTAACAATAGTTTAGACGTCCTTACTTGAGCTAAGTTGGACTTTGCATGTGTCTTGCCATTTCCTCGGCGAACTTCATATGAGCTTGGACGTTTTTCTTCAATTAAAGTTGGACTTCATGATGCTCAAGACATTTTCTTATAAAGGTTTGGACACGCTATGCTTGGGCAAAGTCGGACTTTCTCATGCTTGTGTGGTCCATCTATTGAGCAAGGTCGGACTTTGTCTTGTCTTTGCCATTTTTTCTAAGTGCCAAGGTAGGACTTTCCTCTTGTCTAGACATTCTCACCATTCCTTCTTTCCATGTTGCAAGGGCGGACTTCAAGAAGTTCTTGCCATTCTCATTTTGGCATGGCGGACTTGGAACTTCATTTCCACATGTATTTTCCTTTTACACTTAGCCAAAATTCAAATTTCATTTTCCGAGGCATCAAATACTTAGTCAATTTCATGAAATTTTCCTCCCCAAGGTAGCATTATACAAGCAAGGCACTTATACTCAGCCAAATTTTTCAAGTTTTCCCCCTCAAAGGTGTTCATACTTAGCCAATTTTTTTAATTTTCTGCCTTCTTCAAGTTGGGTGGACTTCACCAACTACTTGCCATCTTCTTTTCCATGGCATGGAGGACTTGCCATTCTTTTTTTCCATGGCATGGCGGACTTGGAACTTCATGTCCTCGTGCCATGTCTTTGTTGAGTGGGGCGGACATTCCATTCACTTGTGCCAACTTCTTGTCTTTGATACTTAACCATTTTCTGAATTTTTACTCCTCAAGTTGCCAGTACTTAGCCAAATTTTCTGTTTTGCTTTCCTCCTCTAGGCTGGGCGGACTTGGCATAGATTTATGCCATCTCTCTTGGGCGGACTTTACCCATGTCCAAGCCATTGTCTTTTAAGCTGGGCGGACTTCATACTATGTCATGCCATTTAAACCACTGTCCAAGGGCGGACTTTCAACCATTCCATGCCATGGCAAGGCGGACTTTGCCTTAGCCCATGTCATCTTTTACTTTGCTGGGCGGACTTTGCCTAACCTTGTGCCATTGCTGGGCGGAGTTTCCTTCATCCATGCCATTTCATGTTGCTTGGCTGGGCGGACTTGTCAAGGTTTTGTGCCATTGTTTCTTCTTCATGGCAAACCTGGCTGAAGCTCTTGCCATTGACTTTGCTCTATTCCTTCATGCTGGTTGGACTTTCAGCCTATCTTCCATGACTCCATGAATGATTTTCTCAGATTTCTCCATGAATTTTCCAGATTTTTCACCATTTTTCTGTGATTTCTTGACTGATTTTTCCAGATTTTCAACATTTTTCTGATTTTCATCATGAATTTCACAAATTTCAAATTGAGTCCACTTTAAGCTCATAATGTCTCCCTTGTCCCTTATTCTTTCTTTTATGGTCCATAAAATCATTATAGGACATATCCATCTTGATTTCATCAGGGAGAGAATCATACTCCGTACGGCCAAGTCTCAACTGTTCCACGAATGAAGCATTCTCTTTAGGATCAGGTTGAGTGTTTACTGGTGCCAAGAAGGTGGGTTTGAATGGCCTGGAAGAAATGTATGTGTTGTTTGAAACAGGCTGAGCAGCATGTCCATCACGCTGGTTGGAGGCACTGTGTTCTCCTCGATGTCCTGGGTTGCTTTGCGGAATTGTGTTCTGGCCCACTTTCCCCATCATGAGAGATACCATGTCCATTAAGGCATCCATTTTCCTTTCAAATCTCTTTCCCGGACTTATCGATCTCTCTCTTCCCTTTCCACTATCATCTCTGTTGCTGGTAAACCTCTCGTTACCCCCGACTGACCTCTCACCTTCTGCCATATCTGTTTCCTGAGAAGACTCCCAATGAGCCCTCAAGACCTCTGAAGCTGTCTGACCTTCTGGAGCCTGGTAGAACTGAAACTGATTTGCAGCCTTCTTGTCTTCCCTTGCAATGTATCTCTTTTCTCTGTCACTCATAGACAGTATGTTTCACAGGATGGCAGGATACGTGGCTCTGATACCACTGAAATATTCCGAGCCAAATTTTTTAAAAATTTTCAATTACAATCAGCAGAGCAATACACAGTCGTTAGGGTTAGCTCTAAACCAGAACGTTACTGAAGCAACTCTAACCAGAATGTACACCAGGATCCCGATGTGGGCAAGGTGTGAGCATTGGTCAGAGGATCTGAAAGCGGAAACAGAGCTGTAAGCAACTCTAACCAAGAATGCGCCGGCGAGCGATGAGCATATGGTCAGAGGGTCTTAATTGAAAATGCTTATACAAGAACTCTAACCAAGAATGCGCCGGCGAGCGACGAGCATATGGTCAGAGGATCTCTACTACCTAATATACTGAAAGCACACTCAACACCAAGTATGTGCTACTCAATCCAATACGGAAATGAGGCGACCATATGGCGGAGATAAAAGAAATACAATTGCGATTACAAAATGTAAAGATGAGTATTACAAATCATGATAAGCAAGATTAAACAACTACTGTTAATAGTACTGTCAGCTTACAATATGAATAGAATTCACCTTCCAAGAGCATAGAGTTAGAACAATTCAATGAGCATCTAATAAGAGAATTCTCCTTGCTTAATGGAAATACCAAGACTGATTTCTTCTCTCAAAAACCAGATTTAAGATTCTGATCTATACAGATCTGCGCTTTTAATTGTGTAACCAGCAACCTAATACCACACAAAAATGATCATCTCTCTCACAACTCATCCGATTGACATGAAACGAAATGCAATATACCCTAACAGTGAAGGCGACCAAGATAGAACACTGAAAGCCAATCAAAAGACTATGTATTATTTATGCACAAATTTCAAGACAAGGACAGATGGTACGGCCCAGCAAGAATATACGCTCCATACTTAGCCATTTTCCTAATGTCTTCACTTTTCAACATTTCGCCAAAGACCTCGCACATATGAGCGTCTACCAAATCCCGAAGGCTAATGGCTGGGCTTGTTGAATAGATAAAGTGATTACGCTTGAATCCCATGAAGACTTCAAAAGCGAACAACTTCATCTGACAGGCCTAAAGGCTAGGCGCCTCTGGCCTATAGAAATACAATGAAAATTTTATGCCAGTCTGCCCGCTTATTTACGTGCTTGGTAGAAACTCTGCCACGATCTTTCAGAATGTCGGATTAACAGGCAACTTGGTGCAACGCGAAGCTAGACTAGAGTAGTACTGATGTCAGGAAGACCTTGTCAGCAAACTGGATCATCTTAAGGGGTCATTTTGAAAAGCGCCCCTGAGCTACAGTTGCACTAGAAACGCAACGAAGAAGCTCTAGGATGTGAAATCTCTTTATAAGCTCATCTTCAGACGTCGACTGCCAGAGCTATGGGACTCGGATGACTGCGTTCGATAGTTCGTCGGACAGGCAAACTAGTCATGAAGAGATTGACTGCATCAACCACCAGAAATACCAAGATCCAACACCCCTTTAAGAAGTGCGCCCTTAAGCTACAGGCGCGCAAAAGCTGAAAAAGGACAAGCTTCTGCAATCTGGAACTTTGGAAATTTAAACTTCTGACGCCAGTAACCGGAGCTTCGAGTCTCGGATAGCCTCGCAAGATAGCTCATCGGATAGGCAAACCAATTTTGAAGAGTTTGATTGTATTTATGAGCATTTTCAACAAGATCTTAACCTTCAAAAAGAAGGGCGCCCCTGGGCTACAGGTGCGCTTTCTTGCTTCTCTCTGAGAAATCTTCATAAATTAATTACTAAAATCTCCGTCTTGACCACTGAAATGATCATGCGAAAGCATAGTTGTTGTCGTGAAACGCTCCATCGTGAAATGCTTCGTTCTGAGTCTCTGATTCAGGTTTTGATCAATGAAACTGCCTTTGACTGACAAAACATTAACAAAACTCCATGCTTGATATTGCCCAAAAACTGTACTTTACATAATTTTAACAAGATTTAGACTATTTTATGCAAAATGCCTTGATGAAGCAAAAAATTTGGTTTGGGTACAACAAGAACCATCATAGACAATCTCCGAAACTCTGCAATATAGGTCTCCAAAGTGCCAGCTTGCTTGAGCTGATCTAGCTCCCTAAAATACAACTCTGGATCCTTTCGATCAAAGCGTTCAATGAGTTTGTAGTAAACTCATCGTAGGTGGTAATAAGATTGTATTGGAGTGTCACCAAACTGTGATACCACCACTCATGTGCTAGACCATCTAGGTGTAATGTGGCAAATTTAATCACATCCTCCTTTGGCATAGGTCTGAAAGAAAGATAATTGTCCAGTTTTTGGACCCAAGACCTCGCAATGCATCTGTCACTACTGTCAAAAAGTGGCAAAGTATTCTTGCTCACAACCTACTACAAATCTTGAGGACCCTGTGGTGCTCTGTGCTCTGTCCTAACTGCACCTCCAACTCTATGCCTCTTCTGATTCAAGAACTACTCTAGAGTCAACAACTCTCTAATCTAAGGTCATGTATTCAGCATAATGGAGTGTAATATCACCAGTTGTGATAACTTGTGGTTCCTACACCTCAACCTGTGGAGCCTCCCTAGGAGTGAAAGTCGGCTGCACAAGTCTAAGAATTGAGCCTACAAAAGTAGTAGACTTTCCAACAGCCACATTATGTTGTCCAACTCCTTGAGTACCACTAGTCCACTAGGATGACTGGGGTGCTGAGGTAGGGTAAACTGTCTCATATGACCCAAGAGCTGCAACATCATATCCATCATGTTGTCAAATTGCCTCTTTGCTCTCGTGTCAGGACTTACTGAACCTGCACATTCTTTTCCCCTTTCTACCATAGTGTTGTGACCTAATTCACACCTCGCCCCATTGCAAATGGGGACCCTTGTTGTCTTCTTTTTAGGGTTTTGCTTTCCCGTGCCTCGTTTTGTCTGCTCTCCGTCTGGGGGTTTTGAGTCTGAATTTTGAACTATCACCCGAATTGAGTCAATGAAATTGAGCCTAGATCACTGTATAAACGTCGCCATCATGCTTAGAAGGCCTGGTAGACGAAGATCGACTGTCATTTCGGTCAATTCCGACACCTCCAAGTTTTTAGGGTTTCTCACCCCGGGCCCCCTATTTTTTAGGACCAACTTTTTTGGCACTTTTGGGCAATTCTGGGATCCCTATTTTTTATGGTCTATTTTTGGAAAGTTGCTATTTTTGGAAAGTTTCTATTTTTAGAAAGTTTCTATATTTGGAAAGGGCTCGAGTTTCAAAAATCCACTCAGAAGTTCGAAAAGATCAACGAAACTCTCAGAAAATCGATTCGAAATTTTTTTTTAAATTTTGGTAAAATTCTGGAAAATCACAGAAAAAGTATAAAAATCTGGAAAATTTGCTCGAAAATCACAGAGAAATCTGGTGAAAAGCACAGAAAATGGTGAATAAGATGGTGAATTCGTCAACAAACTGGTGAAAAATCAGGAAATTCATCAAGAAATCTAAGAAATTCATGAAAAAATATGAGAAGAATCTGGAAATCTGAGTAATCATGGCGAGCTGATCATGGTCAATGGCATGAGAATGCAGCAAGTCCGCCCTCCAATGGTTGGCCATATGGTGAAGTCCTCCCTTGTGTGGCTGGGTAAAAATTGGCAATGGCAACCAATCTGCTAAAGTCCGCCTTGAGCTAGAGAGGAAATGGCCAGACATTCAATGAACTCCGCCCAGCTAGAATGGAAATGGCCAGACATTCAATGAACTCCGCCCAGCTAGAATGGAGATGGCTTGAAAATCAATGAAGTCTGCCTTGAGCTAGAGATGGTGAATGGCAATGAAAACTAGAAAGTCCGCCTTAGCAAAAGATGTCAATGGCATGAAAATCAATGAAGTCCGCCCATGGAAAAGAAGAATTTGTCTAAGGCAATGAGGAGATGGCCAACCAAAGGCTGAAGTCCGCCCTTGATCAAGATTTAAATGGCATCCAAACAGCTCAAGTCCGCCTTAGTCAAAGGTTAAATGGCTATCCAAGCAAGGAAGTCCGCCCACCATAATGGTCAAGTGGCAATGAAAACTAGAAAGTCCGCCTATGTTTAAATGAAGCAATGGCTAGCCAACAACCAAAGTCCGCCTTAGCAAGGTGAGTAGGTGGCAAAACAAAGAGTAAAGTCCGCCCAGCCAAAAGTTGAAATGGCTAGAACATAGGCAAAGTCCGCCCTAAGCCAAATGATGAATGGCGAACCAAGTGATTAAGTCCGCCCTTGAGAAAAGCTGAAGTGGCATGAAATTTAGTAAAGTCCAAGTGTGAAATGGCAAGAGGATCAATAAAGTCCGCCCTAAATCAAATTGAAAGTGGCAGCAAAATGAATGAAGTCCACCCCAAAGAAAAGAGTGAAATGGCCTAAACATGGCTAAAGTCCGCCATGTATAGAGGAATGTGAAAAATTAAAATTTTGCCTAAGTGTGAACCTTTGGAAAATGAAAATACATGCTTGAAACTTTAAATTTTCGCCATGCTTGAAAAAGAAGGAAAATATGCCTAAGTCCAAGTGTCAAAGTGACTAAAGAAAATTTTCGCCATGGCTAGATAAATTTTGGAAAAGGCAAGAAAATTCTACCAGAGACTTTGAGCGATTAAAATTTACGACGAAATAAATTTTGGACGAAAAGATTTATGGCCAAATAAAGTTGGACGTGGCTAGATAAATTCCGAACGAAGCAAAATTATGGCCAAATAAAGTTGGACATGGCGAAATAAATTTTGGAAAAAGAAAGAAATTCATGGCCAAATAAATTGGACGATAGAGATTATGGCAAGAAAATTGGACAAAATGGAAATTCGCCTAAGGCATTGGCAAGGAAAATCTCGAAAATCAAATTGCCTTGGACAAAAATAATTCGCTATAAAACGAATGGGTTGGAATTGACACATGGAATAATTATTTTAATTATTTTAATTTTTTCATTTTCCAACACCCAAAAGGATAAGTCTAAAAAATTCGAAGTTGGAAAGAAAGACAAAGAGCTTTGTTAAACTGGTGATGAAATTGGAAACTTTCCCGGACAAGAACATTGAGGATAAAACTTGCCACTCGGAAGCGAAGTGAAAGATGAGTTTAAACTCAATTTGAAGGAAACAATGCAAATTTGCTAAAAAGATCGATCTTCTCACCTCTATAAGTGATTTCACTTCTCATTTGCACGATCATTCGATTTTTGAAGAAGTTGTGAGAAGAAACTTGTTGAGGAAATTTGCAGCAAAGTGAAGGAAATATATTTTATCAGCTTGCATTGTGATTGTGATCACTTCTCCAGAAGTCACAGGCAGATTTACTTTCTCCACTTCACTTTGGCATGAAAACTTCATAGTTTATTTTCTTTCCAGCTTGATTTTCACGAAGTCTAAATTGATAAACTAGCTGGAATATCTTTCGATGAGATTTAAATTTCGAATTCTGATTATTTTCTCTACTTTTTCTTGCAGATTTGTTTTTTCGAAGCAGTGAAGATGAAGTTTGCTAGCAAAGGTGTGCAAACACAATCGAAAATCAAGTCCAAGTGGGAGCACGTTGTAGACACCGATCTTGGCCACGTTGATCTTGAAGACTTCAGAAAAAGAATGTACTGGACTGATGGACATCTGCCTACACCAATTGCCATGAGGATGATGCGCAATGGAATCGTCCACGCAGCTGGATTTCCACCAGCCAAAGAATGTCCGGAACTGATGGTAGAATGAGCACTACACTACAATGCACGAGACAGACAGATAGAAGCTCCTGATGGAAGAATCCTTGCCTACTTGTTCGAGCCAGCAATCCAAGAAACTTTTGGAATTCCAGTGTACAACCGAACATCCTACCGCACCAAGCAAGATGCACTCAAGCTCTATCAAAGCCAGCAAGATCTCTGTGCGTCCAATATAAACAAGAATTGGTTACTAAAACCTAAGCCTACTGCAGGCAAGATGCCAAAGAAATTGATCAGAACCCATTTCAAAGAGGAATATGGCGACATTGTTTTGCTACTAAACAGAATTGTAGGCAGTTCCCACGGTGCACCTTTCGAAAATTGGATGTACTATTTTGTTGATGAGATAATCACTGGAGTCAAGATGTTCAATTGGTCCAGAATGATTAGTGATAGCCTGCACGAGCAGTTAGTCAACTTTGAGGAGACCAAAACTTTTCACATGAGCTCATACATCGTATATTCACTTGCAAGATATTACAAGTATCCTGGCTTGACTTGCAAAGGCGTGGTTGGCAATGGCCAAGGGCAATTCAAAGCCTACAATTGTTATCCGCAGCTACAATTGAAAGAGAAGTCTCATTTCTGACGAGCTCATGACGCCTTTTTGATGTACATCACCTGGCTTCTTCAAGGCGGCACGCACCAAAGACTCTCACATGAGGCCAAGAGCTTAATCAGTCGGTATGGATTCTGGTTCATTCAATATCCTAAATTCACTTACATCAGAATCCAAGGATTCTCCGGAAATCCTTACAAACTTCCCATCTATCCGACCAACAAGATGGTATTGTTGGAAGTGCTGAGGCAGTTAGAGGCGTATCAGAATATTCAAAGGCCAAAGCAGAAAGCGGCTATCACCTTTCCTTTCTTCATCGGCAATATGGAGGAGTCATGTCCGACAGAACAAGCAGCGGAGGCTGCTCGACTGGAAATTCAACAATATCCATTCATATCATACAAATCCAGGAACAATTTTGACCCACTCCATCACATCAGAACTGTGGACGGAGAGAGGTACAAGCATCGGGTTGACTTAGAAGACTTCTGGGCCAACGCAGCAGATGAATACGACATAAGGAGGTTGTGGTCAAGATTGCCATTAAGCATGATAAGGGCTACAGAGCTTTTCAAAGAGCCTGATCAACTACAGGATGATGGAATCTATTTGCAGCCAGGCTTCAATGAAAATGAGCCACTCCCCCCCTATGAGATGGTTTGAGCTTGAGATGGGCGACCTGGCGACTCTCATGCGGCCCGTTTTCAAATATTCTCAATGGTGGATAGATCGGCAGGTAGAAATTTTAAGACAGAGAAATGTGCAATTCACCTATGAATTGATGGGCGATACAGAGTCCTGTTCTTCAAACACCGGCGCATCTCGTGGAGATGAACCAACAGGTGCTGCTAACTCAAGAAAGAGGAAAGAGGTTGATAAATCTACAGGACGGGACAAGGGTAAAGTGATAGATGAAGGGCCTTCTCGAAAGAAGCACAAGTCTAAACCTCT